>CM033643.1:58392190-58564197 GCA_019512145.1 Engystomops pustulosus | reverse complement strand
CATGGCGGTATGCTGTATGCATTTTATACTACATGGCGATACGCTGTATGCATTTTATACTACATGGCGGTATGCTGTATTCATTTTATACTACATGGCGACACGCTGTATGCATTTTATACTACATGGTGATACGCTGTACGCATTTTATACTACATGGCGATATGCTGTATGCATTTTATACTACATGGCAATACGCTGTATGCATTTTATACTACATGGCGATACGCTGTATGCATTTTATACTACATGGTGGTACGCTGTATGCATTTTATACTACATGGCTTTAGAGGGATTCCTAAAGGGCAATTTTTAAGAACACGTCGTATCTGTAATGAAGATCGAGAATATGAACTACATAGTCAAAATATGGTGGAAAAATTTGTACAGAAAGGCTATTGTAGAAAAGAAATGGTTAGAGTTAGTGAACAGGTAGCGCAGGAGAATTGGCAAGAATTACGACAACCAGGTCCAAATCTAAAGAAAAATAACAAAGGACATCTTTTTGTCTCAACATATGATAGCCATTCTAATCTAATTAAAAATACCATCCTTAAACATTGGAATATGTTGAAATACGATACACAATATGGACAACTATTCAAGTAAAAACCTAGATTTGTGTATAGAAAGGGTAAATCTTTAGCTAATAAATTAATACGAGCAGACATTGAGAAAAATAAATTAAATAGACAACAAGTTTTACAAGCTAGAAAGAATGGGACCCATGCATGTTTATCATGTCAGAATTGCAATTCCATTATCAAAGGAGAAAAAGTAGCACATCCTCTACATGGTACAAATATACCATTAAAAGGATGGCATTCATGTAACAGTAAAAATGTGATTTATGCATTAAAATGCCCTTGTGGCAAAATGTATGTAGGACAAACCTCACGATTGATCAAGATAAGGTTAAATGAACATAGGTCCGCGATTAGAATATATGGGAAACAGGACAGTGGAATAACAGCGAAAGACAGTGATACAAATAAGGGGAAATTGGAAGTAAGAAAGTTTGGTGAAACAACAGTAGCTAGACATTTCAAAGAACAGAGACACCAGATATCAGAATTGAGATGGATGGTATTAGAAGTAATTTTTGGGAAAGATAAAGAACAGGTTAAGAAACGCCTTTTACAAAGAGAGGTCTATTGGATCTGCAGATTGGAGACTAAAAGCCCGAAAGGGTTAAATGAAGAATGTAACTTTAACGTTTTCCTGTGATAAACTTATTAAAAATGTACTAACAATATTGTGACCAATGTGATCATAGTTAACTTAGATATCATGATAATACTTCTTATATTTTAAACTGTAGAGTTAGAATGCTGTATGGACCCAGTGGTTTCCGGTTACGGCCACTATAACTTACGATAACGAATCCCAACTTGCCATGTCTGAGGAAGAGGGCGTGTCCCTCGAAACGTCACATACCAACATGGAGTTCACTTGTTTGGCGTGCAAGTAAGGTAGAGTCTCTGCCCTAGGGATCGTATTTATGTGAGTCTTTTCTATTATTATATAATTCAAGTACCGTAAACCGGACTTAAAGAAATGTGATTATTTGCAATATGAATTGGCTCACTAGACCCCAAGATGTTTATAGGTCTTGCAAGCAAATATTAACAAGAATGTACTAATTTCTATGCATAATTATGGAATGAAATGAGAAGTATTGAAAAGTATTGTATGGCTATGAATTTATAAAGTAAAAGCAACATTTGTGAAAGAATATTCGTTTGGTCAATTTTTGGACATTGTTCATTGAATGCGATTTTTGAGGAGAATCGGAGAGTCTCCCGTCTTAGACCACAACACAAAGAGAAACTCCACATACTGTGTTTTATATCCTATGAAGTTGATGATCTCCGACAGGAGTGGAGCCTAAAAATGTCATTTGAAGAATTAGCTTGCATTACTGACAACAGGGCAGAGACCTACTCTCTCACAGACGCTGAACGAGAGTCAATCTTGCAATCAGCTGAAACAGCTGGCCTAACACTGGAACGGGCTAAAAAAGACTCCAGACTGAACTTTTCCAAAAAATTGGAGCAACTGAAGAAAAAAGAACTAAGTTTACAACTACATGCCTCCACTCTCACTGAATATGTCAAGGTCAAACGTATACCTCGGGGAATGAGAAGCCCCTTACGTCCAATTTTTCTAAAAGAGGATCATATATATCTACAACGATGGTTTGCTATCAGCAATCGATATTCCCTCGATCTAATATTACTCACGATACAACACCTTCAGAAAGCAATTAATAATCTACAAGAGGAAATTAATATTGTTGAAGCAGATTATAAAAAAGAGAAAGGAGAAAATGAGTTTCTATCGTCAATGGAAACCATCCAAACCATAATAGATGAACAGAGAACTACCATCATTGAAGGAAAATTACAAAAGTTCACTCGGGATATGCAAGACTATTTAAACAATAGAGTATATACCTGGTCAGAAGAGAGAAGAGAAACCAGACGCACATATATACCCAGAAAAAAACGGAACACTAGCTCGGATCAAGGAACATCTGAAAGTGATAACCCGAATAATAAAAAAGATGATCGAATGAGGCTACGCTCTTCTCAAAAAGATTTTTTAGAAAGAAACAAAGGCGAGAGTACAACAACAAGTTCGTCCCAGGAATCATCAATAGAAAGAGGGAACAAAGACCTGTCCAACAAGAAGAGGACAAAGAAAAAATGAATTTAGTTGTTAATATTTCGGAAAAAACACTGACTCAAACAGAAATGAATGTCCTCAATAAAGGACTGGGATTTGTGCCAACTTATGAAATACAGAATTTTGATTTCACAGTGGACTTCTATAAATTTTGTAGGAGTCTAAGGTTAAATATGTTTTTTAAAGATAAAAATATATTGAATAAAACCAAGGTTAATATTCCAGATAAAATTAGAGAACGTAGCACATTTGATCCTGATGTCACCTCCCCCATTTTCGATAGTTTTCAACAAGTGGTAATACGAGAAATATGTGAAAGATGGGATAGTGTACATAAGAAAAAACCTAACCTTTCTAAAGCAGAATATCAAGCTATCAAGAATTTATCAGAGGATGATAGTATAATTTTGAAGAGGGCTGACAAAGGGGGTGCAACTGTAATTTGGGATAGAATGGCATATACTAGTGAAGCCTTAAATCAACTAGCTGATAGTAATGTCTATAAGAAATTGAAAGATGATCCCACTAATATCTTTAAAAAGGAAATCGATGAGATCCTAGAGGATGCGTTTACCCTTGGCATAATTGATGAATTGATAAAGAAAAGTTTGGTGAATAACTATCCTAGAGTCCCCTTATTGTATCTACTCCCTAAAATACATAAAAGGTTGGAGTCCCCCCCGGGACGACCCATCGTCTCTGGGGTAGATTCCCTTTTGTATCCTCTGTCTATATATGTAGATAGTTTTTTACAGCCTATAGTACATCGTTTGCCTAGATGTCTGAAAGATACTAGTGATTTTTTGAGAAGTGTACAGACCCTTGACCTCAGTAATGTACATATTCTGTGCACGATGGACGTTAAGAGTCTGTACACTAATATTCCTACCGATGAAGGGATACATGCGGTTAGGAATAAACTATGTGAGAACCCTGCCCTGTCAAACGCTATGATAGGTTTTTTGATAACGTTACTTGAGATAGTACTTAAGAAGAACTACTTTAGATTTGGTACAGAATTCTTTCTACAATTACAGGGGACCTCAATGGGGTCCCCAGTGGCACCTAGTTTTGCAAATATTTTTATGTCTACATTTGAAGATAAGACCCTGTTCACACACCCGCTCGGCAAGCACGTCGTCCTCTGGCAACGCTATGTGGACGACGTGTTTGTAGCTTGGAGCGGTTCAGAACTCGAACTTAATGAATGGATAGTTTATCTTAATCAATGTCATCCATTAATTGAATTTTCAGCAGAGTTTAGCTCTTCCAGTATTCAATTTCTCGACGTGAATGTGGTTGTTAACGAAGGGAGACTTACCACTACACTATATTCTAAACCCACAGACAAAAATAACCTTTTAAACAGATCTAGCTTCCATCATCCAGGTACCTTTAGAGGGATTCCTAAAGGGCAATTTTTAAGAACACGTCGTATCTCGTAATGAGGATCTAGAATAGAATTACACACGTCAAATATGGTGGAAAATTTGTACAGAGGGCCTATTGTAAAAAGAAAGGAAATGTTAAGTTAGTGACAGGTAGCACAGAAAACTGGCAGAGCTTACGACAACCTACCCAAATCTAAGAAATAATGAAAAGGACATCTTTTTGGTCTCAACATATGATAACCATTCAATTTAATTAAAAAAACCATCTTAAACATTGGGATATGTTGAAATATGACACACAATATGGACAACTATCAGAGAAAAACCAGATTTGTGTATAGAAGGTAAATCTTTAGCACTAACTATACTAGCAATGATTGAGAAAAAATAAACCAAATAGACAACACTTTTTACAAGCTAGAAGAATGGACCCATGCTGTTTATCATGTCAGAATTGGAATTCCATTATCAAGGAGAAAAAGTAGCACATCCTCTACTGGCACAAATAAACCATTAAAAGGTGTGGCATTCGTGTAACGTAAAAATGGTGTGTATGCATTAAAATGCCCTGTGGCAAAATTGATGTAGGACAAACCTCACGATTGATTAAAAAGGCAATGAACATAGTGTCTGCATTAGATATATGGGAAACGGACAGTGAAAACATAAAAGACAGGATACCAATATAGGAATGGAAATAAGAATTTGGTGAAACAACAGTAGCTAGACATTTCAAAGAAATAGACATCAGGTATAAATGAGATGGATGTATTGAAGAATTTTTGGAAAGATAAGGAACGGTTAAAAAACGCCTTCTATCAGAGAGGAGGTCTATTGGATCTGCAGATTGGAGACTAAAGGCCCACGAAAAGGTTCACGCTGGAATTTCACTTTTAAACGTAATTACGTTATTAATACACACAGATGGATCTTGTAAGCACCTTCCTGACGAGGAGACTGATGTGCCCCATCAGTAAGTGGGTTATCTGTTTCCGCACTCCATATTCTGTCATCCTCCTTTTCGCTCTTCTGCAGACCAAGTCCCCCATTTTCCTGCTCTCTCTGTCCCCAGCCCCGTCTTATTCCTCCGGTTCCGCCCCTCTCCCTTCGCTCCCCCGCCTCCCCCTCCTGACCTTCTGCCTTCCACTGTTCCTATAGGTACCACCTCGCCCCCGTCGCCCCGTCCCAACCCCCCTCAAGGCTATCTGTTACCATCTCCACTATACCTTCTTGACTGCTTATTTCTTCAAAAAGCAATTGAACTAGGTTCTTCGTCACGTCTGCTAACTCTCCGACATCCTTAACCAGCGGCTTGTGTCTTCCAGACTCTGGCTCTTCTTTCATGTCTTCGTTTTTCTCCTCCCGGAGAGGTCTCTAATTCATGTACCGCTACCGGAACCTAATGAAGTGAAGTTTGTAATGTGAATTGAACTCACTAGACTAGACCCCAGATATCTATAGGTCTTTTGCCACGCACATGTGAAGGTGAGTTTTGCAATCTGACGTTTTGGCAAACGACTCCTTGAGTACCACCTCCCTCTATCTATAGGTTTTTGCCATTCCCTACTGAAAAGCAACTTACTGAACTTCTATTTATAGGAAATTCATGCCCGCCCTCCTGCCCTCTTGTCTGCTTCTTCCTTTCCGCCTGTCCCCCTCCCCCTTTTTGGACCCGCCTCTTCGTTTTGTCTGTCCTTTGTCTGAGCCCCCTTGTAATCCTTGCCTGCATTTTTCCAGGATAATCGGAAGTCCCTTCCTAAGACCATACATAAAGAGGGGAAACTACTCCACTGTGTTGTTGATCTTACGAACTGGTTTTGAAGCCACCGATTATTATGGATCCTTGTCGGATATGGGGGGCAACCCTCATCCACCAATTACTTTGAAACTAACGATATCACTCTATGTTTATAAAGAAATGGCCTATTTCTGGCCGGAAGAGATGGGTCGTTTCCTGTTTGGGGTCATACACAATGTGGGGCCTCCAGTAGCTGAAAAAAGGTCCGGGATACGCTCTAGACTTTTTTCTAAAATTGGGAATAGGATGGCTCTCTAAATATGTTAAAGAAGCGAGTAAACCTTTCTGCCCCCAGCTTTTACCAGTCGTGTGTCTTTAATTACTGATGATACCCACAATCGTACAGGAGGTTTACAAAGATGCAAGCTTTCGACATCTCGTCATTTGGAAAACGTCTATGCCCTTTAATTTTGGGATATAAGAAGTCGGGGAAATCTGATGTAGTAACCCAGGCTAGTGGTCTGCTGCCACATTTATCCCAAATGGTTCATATAAATAGCTCTGGAACCGCAACTATGCTGCAAGTATTTTTTGTCGTGCAAAAGAGATCGGAATATTCTCTGGCCAATACAACTCAGCCAATCTACTGATGTTAAGGAAATTGCTATGGTCCCATTGTACACATTATTATATTGGTTAGTGCTTGTCTGCCTTTTCAAGTTTTAACTAGAGTGCAAAGAACTAAGTGAATATTGGTGTTACAAAGAGGCACAGTAGGCTATGCCAATCTGGATGTCTGGCCTGCAATGTATCATTGCCCATCTGCATGTCTGGTGATATCACCCGGATGTCGAATTAACGAATATGCGATCCTCTGCCAGATCTGTTGCACACCGTAAGCCCAATTTTAAAGTATATTTTCATGTTGTAGCTCCTCCAAGCTGGCGTCAAGCCCTCTGTTTTAGTAGGTCAGCCTTGACGGTCAGGTGTATGCAAGAGCTTTTGAACACATGGGGCAGATTTAGCACAAGCTATGTCCTGAAAGTCCTAATATTTCTAGTTGTCATGGCAACCAATCACATCTCAGCTTTCATTTACCACTGTCTCATGAATATTTTAATGGGGAGCTGTGTTTGGTTGCCATGGGGCTACTAGAAATATTCTGACTTTCAGACAGCTTCAAAAGTGTGCCCAATGGCCCCTGTCCGATCGTGCCCTTGAATTGCTTCTTAGTTGGTACGATTTACTCTCAAATAACGTATCTTGGCTGCTCTAATAATTCGAGGGTTTGGGTTGTAGCGACATGAGCCCTGTCGAATTCCTGGCCTATATCCGCCGGTACTTCTGACGGAGTTGAACAGCTTGTTAGGGTGTTAATGAGCAAATGTCTCCATGGATCTGTTAGGACCCCGAACTCTGATATTATACGCCAACCCTCGTATTCGCAGTGTCATCTAGTTTGTTCTGCCAGGAGCTGGACGGATGTAGTTGACTATAGTTAAAGATTGCAACCACTAGCAGGCACTATACGTTCTGCGGAGTAAATTCAGTGGATGTTACACGGGTCCCCAAGTGTTGAACTTCCGCACGTACCCGCATGCAATTTCGTGGTGTAAGACTGCTCTAGCCTGGCTACAATAGCTTTTCATATCATCCCTAGTGGAAGGCGCGCTTTTTGAGAGCTCAGAGCACGTAATTCAGGGAGAATACCGCCCAGCACAAATTCTTGTGACGCGACTCGTTGGACGCAAAAACTCCCCGCTTGACAAAAACAGTATCGGGGTTCTTACGGCCATTATGAGTAAGTATGTTGATTCGGGACGGTCCTCCTATGAAGTATTTAATTTTTTTTATAATTAATCTAAGTTAAGGTTTCCAACAAAAATTCTAAATACATAACAAAAAAGTAACAAAAAGTTATATGCATAATTACAAATATAATCATTACTTGGCATGTGCATTAAACTGATATTTTCAAAACATGGAAGTACCTCTTGAGATACATCTGGATTTTTTGCCAAGTGATAGCAGTCGTTATAAGTCTAAGTGTGTTCACCGTGTTTTGTGAGGGGTCGGGTCCGCATTTAGAGGGGCACTGTCTCATTGTTAGAGCAGAGGTGGCATCCTTAGATTCCCACAGTTCTTCCTGATGTACCACTGAGTAAAGGGAGGGGGGTTTCCAGCTCCACAATTTCCTGTTCTACATATGTGTCGTGATAAATTTTTTTTTTTCCAATTTTGAAAAAGCATTTTGTTGGTTTTTTTTGTGTCTAACGTCTCTACCCTGTCATTGCCTAATGAATCTGTCTTGTTACTTCGAAATAGTAGGTGTCGAAGTAACATGCCATGTTTTCATTTGCCACCAAAGAAAGGCGTGTATGTCTGATCTTATGTCCCCCTGAATTTTCCCCTCGTTCTCACATCAATCGACATCAGTACAGAGGCAAGGGATGTACTGTTCAGTGGTGGTCCCTAACCAATTGCCCATAACCTTTCTCATGCCCATATGCCATTCCCAGTCAGTGCTGGGGATTGAACACTTGGGACAATTCCGGTATCCTTCAGGTCTGTAGTTTGTCTTTGCAGGTCAAAAACTGCAGTACACCTTTTGGATTCCGAAATATGTCTCCCTTTATTGTGTCTCGGAGGAGAAATAAAACTGTTTCGCTATTGAGGCCCTTTGGCATAGCTAGTGTGCATAACGGATAGTTAAGTCATCTGGCAAACCGCTAATGCTTTTTTCTAGTTCCGTGATGTGAGTAACTGGTTTTTGTTGTGTATCCCTGTTAACATGTCTCAGCAACTAGCTAAGTTTGTAAACCTCATTATGTGGGAAGTTCACACCTCCCCCCTTCCTTATATAGCACACCAGCTTTTTTGCTGCATTCGTGGCCTCTTGCCGCCTCACAAGATAAAGCGCTAAAGACGTTCATCATCATCTCTCACATCTTGAAATGCTATAGAGTACTGGTACAGTTTGGGAAATAGATCATTTTTTATTAAATGATACCTCCCCATCATTGTGAGAGGGAGCTGGTTTTATGAGTGGCAAGTAATTCGCGCTGTATGGAATCAGTGTGTCAAACCCCTATGTGAACCCCTATTTATGTTATGGGGGTGGGCACCATTTTGAGGGTAGATCAGGATAGGCCCTTCTGAGGCTCTCTCCTGTTAAGGAGGTCAAGCACCCCTGGCTTTTGCGTTGTTTAACGTGGAAACCCGCAAATTCATGCCACCTAAAGTAAGAGATGTGATCACAGTGGTTTGAGATGCTCTGCGGGTTGGAAAGGCAATGTATTACGTCATCTATCTCTGCAACAGGGCAATTTTCACTCTTTTTTTTCTCCCATCTGCGATGCTTCAATAGATCGGAGTTCCCGTTTTTTACAAACAGGATCTGGTTAAGGGTTATCGCTCTAGTCAATAATAAAGGCGAGAAGCGGGCACCCTGCCGCGTACCTTTTGTAGTACAAATGGGACGGACAGGAAGCAGTGTGTTTATGCGTGCTACCGGGCTCATCGTAGCGGGGCAGATATTAATGTTTGTAACATTCCATAGATGCCAACCCGTCCAGTGTTAAATTCATCCACGGCCACGTGATGGTATCAAATGCTTTTAAGCATCTAGTGCCAAAAGAACTGGTGTTCTTCCTCTTGTGGTCTTCACTTTTTACTTCTTTGTGTCACATTGTAAATAGTTTCCTCATGTTAGTGACTCGGCGGCCCTTCCCTTTATAATCACACTTGAGATTTTTCCCACTAATCCGGCAATTTACTGTTCTAGCCTATCTGCCATTATCTTGACACAACTTAATGGGGCTCATTACTAAGGGCTCCGGGCCGCACTTTCCGCCGTGTTTCCTGACTTTTTCTGTTTGCGCCAAATTCCGTCGGGATTTGCGGGGGCATGCAATCCTTGGCGCTGTTTTTTTTTTCAACCGCGACAGAAATCGGGGTGTGGCCTTCGAAACCATGGATTCGGAAAAAAAAAACGCCGAATTTAAAGAAAATGAGGGAGAGATAGGTGAACTACTCCGGCTGGCCCTTCGGACGCACGAGCTTGCTGAATCGCCGAAGGACCGATCCTCTCGAGAACGCGCCACTGGATCACGACGGACCGGTATAATTACCCCAATTCTTGGGTCGATCAAGATATTGGATGGTCATTTTCCCCCAGTTCCAATGAAGCCTTTCCTCTTCTTAGGTATTAATTTTATATATCTGTTTTGGAATGAATGTGAATGTGCCCTGTAACAGTAGTGTGTTGAAGTGTGATGTCAGCACTGGGGTTATTTGCTCTTGGGTGCTTGTCGAATTCCTACTGTTTAACCACGCGACCGAGTGCTTTGACGTTTTTTTTTCAGGCTCCCTACGTTCTCTAGTTCTTTTTCGTGATATCCCCCCATTCAGGGAGTCTAGCTGTTCCCGGATAATTTTGGCAGTTTGTGTTTTGCCACAAAGTTCTGCTTCCCTCCCTCCTTGCTCATTGTCGATGTAATATTCTGTTTAAAAAGTTACCTAAAACGCCTATTTTATCTCTTTTGGAAAGGAAACTATTGCCCCGTGGGGCAATCGCATGAACTGTCATAGGTGGGTTAGTATTTCATATTTCAGATGCACGTTAGAGGTCAACGTTGCAGGTCCTAAGAAAATGCAATGCTATCTATCCACGCAGCGATACTTCCTCTGGTGGTAATGCGCATCAGTCAGGTGCTTATCTATTTTGGACAACACTGACTAGTACAAGGCGATCCTTTAAAGCTTGACCCTTTCATTTGTCATATATTGAGAGGTCTAACTACATCTTAATATGTATCAATGCATAGTAATGTCCCAATGTTTGGTTATAATGTCCATGCTGCTTAGCATCCATTATCATATCAATGTCGTGATAAGTCTAATTACCCATCACCCTCTGGTCGATCTCTTGTGTCTAACAGGTCAGATCGATTTTGTGCCAGTTGCAAACTGTATGGTATGCATCCCTGAGGACCCATCTGGGTAACCCTGCCTCCTGAAACCTACATTTGTTAGTCATACAGCTTGTGTTTTAAATAGCTGGTCACTGGAGCAGTTTGCCGCCTAATACGTAATATTTGCATATGGATGCCACGCTTGAGAGAAATGGGTGGCTGCTTTCCCACTTAGTAATAATTGGTAGCTGGTTTGCTTATGAACCATCTGATTCCCGTGATCCAGAGCCTGATTTTTAATATCTTAATATCAAGGAAGGAGGGTCTCAAAGGTAAAGGGCAAACCAATGGAATTCTGATTGAGGGCCCTGTTACAAGTCATGGAAAGTCCCCAGTGCCACTTCCACACCATTAATATATCATCAATGTTAGCGTAGCAAAGTCACGGGCCACGGCTACTCAGTTCACGACTTTCTGAAAAACAAAGGTCCTCTCCCACCATTCAGGAGCAATTGGCATAGGTTGGCACCCAAGCCCACCAATTGCCGTGCTCCTGAGCTGTGTGTCGTAGCCCGACCATAAAAAGGGAATACATTTCTCTTTAAGCACAATTCCATATTTTTAATATTAATTGGTATCCTTGGTATTTTTTGTTTTTCCGCTCTTGAACGCAGAATTGGGATATCTGGAGTGCCTGCAGAATGTGGTGTGATGAGTAGAGCCCTCCAATACATCTATAACAGCCAGAAAGTATCTTGTGAAATGATACCCTCCAGACCCTCCAGGCGTCCAAGAGGTCAGGTGGTTCGTTAGTATCATAGGGTGGGCTGTGACAAAAGGACTAAGGACTTGTTCTGGAATTGCCTACATTCATGTGTCAGGTTGTCAACCCCACACTATTGGTCGCCCCTTAAGGGGATAAGCCCCCTTTGTACCTTGGGGAGGGCATACAATTCGGCCCTAATCTGGTTGATGTAAGCAAAACTTATATTCATTCTCCATTTATTATTCCATCATTTTTTGGCTGAAGATTAGAATTTGATCTAATTCCCTGCACAATATCGGGGTTGGTCTGTTTGAGTGTATCTCATAAGCTGACCTCTCAGTAATTCAAGCACAGCTTGCAGTAATCTAGGCTTCACAACTCTTTTTCCCCCTTGGCAATGGCTTAATAGTAAGGTTTTTATTTTTTTCCAGACGGCAATTGACGTCCATTTTATATATCTTTCTTTTTCTGGTTTAGTCTGATGTTTGTATTGTTTCTTTTATTAAACTTTCTTGTTTTCTGTCTCTTATCTGCTGTTTGGTCCAGTACTCCTTCAACTGTTTAAAGAAATTATCTTGGTAGTTTCGTATCTGTTTTCTCTTCTTTTTTTACAATTAAATGGTACAAAGGGGCTTCATAGGATGTCATTAGTTTACTGCCTCAAAAAACAATCCATCGGTGAGAAATGTCCATAAGCGGCTGGATTTGTTACTTTTAGTCTAAGGTCAGTGAAGGGCCCTTTCTGTTGATTCTGGTTGTTTCCTGTGAAAGACCATATAATAATCTAATATCTGGTCGAACTCTACTTAACCCCAAGAATCTCTACTCTCTTTTTGGCCTGTTAGCAAAAATATTTGTTTTGTTAAATCAATTTGTTCAATCAAGCTTTTAGTCTATGAACTTTCTGTTGCCTCTTCTCACTTTATTATCAATGGTTGTGGTTCGCAGCTCCGTGGCCGGTAGTAGGGGAACGTAAGGCCTCTACGGAACAACTTTATTCTGATATAGTTATCGATAGATTGAATCTCGCACCATGCAGTAATCTTTTTCTTAATATAGTTTAGTGAGTCCTTAATCCCTAAGGACGCAGGTTTTTTTCGCTCATTTCTCCGCTCCTCCACCTTCAAAAATCCATTACTTTTTCATTTTTACGTTTACAGACCTGTTTGAGTGCTTATTTGTGCGTAACAGATTTTATTTCCTGTAAAGTATTTATATTTTAAATGCCATGTCACTGCAAGCTGAACTGAAAAAAATCACAATGTGGAAAATGGTAAAAAAAACGCACCTCTTTTCACTTTCTTGTGGGCTCAATTTTTATACGACTTTGATTCACGCAAAAAATACTTCAGCTTATTCTTTGTCGGTGCGATCGCGTGCATCCAAAATTTAATAGGTTTTTTATTGTGTTTATACATTTCAAAAATTAAACGAATGTGTACAAAAAAGAAAATAAATTTTTTGTCCATCGTCTGAACAATAACTTTTTCATTACTTTGGCTCACGGAGCTTGTGGATTTGTTCATTTTTTGGCGAAATTATCCGCCCTTTCACATTGCTACCATATTTAGGTCTGATCGACATTTTGATCATTTTTATTTTCCATTTTTTATGTGATGAAAAAGCTTAAAATGTTGCATTTCGTACACTTTGGCCGCCATTTTCCCGTCTCGGAGGTCACCACCGCCGCCGTAACCGTTTTTATATTGTGATAGATCGGGCATTTTGGGATGTCGGCAATACCTAATTTTTGTCTTTTATTTTACTGTTTATTAATGTTTTTATATCAGTTCTAACGAAGGGGGGGATTTGAATTTTTAATATTTTAATTCATTTTTTTTATTTTTTTTAAACTTTTTTTTTCTTTTCTTTTCCACTATTTCTTATACAATCTCGGCAACTTACCCCTAGATGGTCAGATCGCTCCGAACCATATACTTCAATAACTTCTGTATTGCAATTATGGCATTTTTTTCAAGCTCCTTCATTACAATGAGCACTGCTCCACTACTTTTGCTAGATTCAAAAGGGGGGATATATTAGTTATACAGGTGGTATTTAAAAATTTTGTATTATTTTAATGATAAATAACCAGTTTATCTTTCAATAATATCAAAACTGAATATATCATAATCTTCAATTTTTAGTTTTTTTGTAGATGGCTTTAAAACCAAGGAGGAAGTTACTTCTACATAAGATATGCAGTGGGGTACACACATGGAGGTAACAAAACCTCTGCTACCCTAACTAAAGTGGAATCCTCTCAAGGTCTGAGTGGGTTCATCAATCGACACTTTTAATATCACAATTTTGGGACCCCACATCCCCTCAGAGATAGATCTTTCTCTAACAACCCAAACTATACCTTGAGTACAAGATGTTTGCCCTTACCCAGACGGGTAGCACTTCCCTGAGTGCCGTCACTCCACCCGTCCTGCGCTCAACTTGTGGTGGAAGGCGTGGTCTGCTTTGAGTACCCATGTGCACCACTGACCACGCATATCCAGTGTAAAAACGGTCCTTTCTGCAGTAACTGCGCAGACTCCACCATCCTCTGTTAAACACCCTTTCTCCCCCCCCCCTCTCCCCCCCCCCCCCTAATTTTTGAATCCCGAAGACTAGATAGCCGGATTCAAGATCTGTGTGCCTTGTAAGTGTGATGCTCTGGCACATCAGGAGTGCACCTCTGGAGCTGTCCGCTTGCTCAGATGCTTGGTGGGCTCTAGCTACTGACCGCATGGAGTGCTCCCTCTCACGACTATTCTAACCAGGCCTAATAGTGCCACTGGGGAGGCCACCAGTTCCTGTGCTAGGCCACCTTTGGATCTTGACACCAACATGCAAATAAACAAAAGGTTTGGTCCAGCGGGGTGTGCCTAGAACCCGGACAGACAGGATTTGGCCAGCTTTATCTTGGAATTCTGATTCCTCCTGACTAATTGCAAATGGGAGACGGCATGCCGTTCATAAAATGGCAGCATCAGGCTGGAGCCAGCAGACCTTATCCCAGTCCTGCAGGTGCTGGCAAGTCTAGAAACATGTGAAGAGGACCCCCCCCCCCCCCCCCTTGTGGGAATCTGTACAGGGTTCTCAGCTTTCTGAACTCACCCAAAAAAAAAACTGTTTGTTTTTCTACCAAAACCTTATTATCCGCAACCTGCCTTTTGGCCTGTCACAGAATGGAGTCATGGCTATTGAGGTACCTTGTTCTAAGATGGCCACCACTGCATAATTGTGGAGCGTGTCATCTTCTCTAACCATCAGGTACAGGGTGGATTCTAACAGGGTGTTGTCCGGGATTGTACCATCTTTTTTTTTTTTTTTTTCCCGGAGGGAAATATAACTAAATCTCTTTTTTCTTCAAATTCTCCTCCACACATCCTCCACTTCACTTCAAAAAACGTTGAAATGTTCCTTATTGCCGTCCTTCTACTGGGGATGGGCCTCTGAAGGATGCCTGTCACTCTGGTCCCTGGTCTGTTCGTCAAAGCCAGACTCTCTCCAAGTGTCTGTTTGCAAATCTGATCAAGTTTTTTTCTCAACTTTCTCACAAGGTTCATCAGATCTCTAACACCCCAAACCTTTCAAAACCTTCATTACTCCTTTCTTTTAACCACATGCTTACCAGCCTCTCATGTTCCATTATGTCAGTTTTCACTTTTCCATAATTCCTACTTACCATCACCAACCACGGTCACTACTTAACCTCAACCTCTGTCTATGCCTTGCCTTCCCTTCACTGACCTATCGCTAACTGCAACTAGCCCCCCTCCAGAGGATTTTCTTTCTCTTCTCCGAAAACCGCACAGAATTTTGTCCAGACCCTTACCGTGCAGCTGCTCACCGGCCTGAACCTGACCTTCAAACTCACGATCACCGTTTCGTTTCAGATAATTTATCAGAAGCCCCCCTTAAACTCTCACTCCTTCTCTAATGCCTGTCATAATCCCTGACATAACACCACCCATCCTATTTGTCCACTATTCTGCGGCTGTGTCTGATGTTCAACACACCGTCTTATTTTCCTCCTCTGTCTGGCTGCCCCTATGTCTAATGTCAGACCCTGTCCTATTTCTCCTCTGTTTCTGGTGGCCCCAATGTATGATCTTCACCACGGCCGCTGTAACTCTTTTCATTCTCGTCTGACCCTTCGACAGTCCTCCCCTCTCCTTTCTGTTCTGATCAGCGAGCACATTCCACAGCAACGGACACTTCTTTCATCTCATACAGGTTGGATAACAATTCAGCAGACCCTGCGCTGGACACAGATGGCTAGATATATACTTTTACCCTCGCAACCCAGCTACCTACAACCACGGTATCACCACCCCTCGAGTTACGGAAAGCAACATGCTAAATATTATCCCTTATCTGAAACTTCCGTGATCGTGGTTGATCAGTCCCGTCGGGTAGCGTGATCCCAGCCTGTAGACGTGCAGGAGCGATGGGCATCCTGGTCCTCTCTGCTTCCCGGAGATCTCAGCAGTGCCTGGATTTATGTTATCCTCTTTTAGTGTGCGTTGTTTGTGTGTTTCAAATCAAATACATTCATGTGGTGCACATTGCAAGGTATGAAAACTCTGATTCAAGTCTCGCTCATGCCCTGACAAGTTAGCATCGCGCCAGTTTATTTTGTTTTTCACATCTATATAGGAAAGTAGGCAAAAGTATAAGAGGAAGAGCATACCAAGCATAACATATCAGCAATCTTCTTGATTGGAGACTTTCCTGCTGTCTAGCTTATGTATGTAAAACCGTGAAATTCCCTCAGCCCTGAAGTTTTAGCTCACGTCCATGATGCCAAGCGCGGGGGGGGGGGGGGGGGGGGGGGGAGGGGGCGTCTCTCTATGGCTCGCCTCAGGCAGCAGACAGGCTTGGTACACCCCTGCCTACACGGATGATGTAACTATGATTTCTGAGCCTTGTGAGGTGGGGATGTTGTCTGCAGCCATCAGAAGTTACTCTGAGGGCTCTGGTTCTCTGGTTAACCTTGAGAAGAGTCAAGCTTTCTGGACGTTGGATACTGCTCCTGACTTTGATCTGCCACAGTTTGCAAAGGCCTCCACCTATTTTAAGATCCTTGGGGTTAAATTCAGAATGAAAGATAATTCCATACTAAATTGGGTTGAGAAGTTGAAACCTGGAAATGTAAAGGTTCCGCAATGGAAGTACTGGAGACTGACCTATAGGGCTGACCTATAGAGAAAGGGTTACTCTGCCTTGTCCCAGTCTTCCTCTATGTCTCTGTTGTCTTTCCTTTGTCAGAATCTTTCTCCACTAGGCTCTTTAGCTTCTTCTTCCAACTTTTATGGGGCAACAGGTTGAACACAGTAAAAATAGGGATCACCTACCTGCAGAAGAGAGAGAGACTGGGCTTGATATGTTAAATCCAAGTGTTTCCTTTGATGTGTTTCTGAAAGTTAATTTTGGTTGCCTGGGCTCAAATAATGGAGTGTGGATAAGTAGTGTCAGGGACTGGATACTGCCTTTTGCAGAATCCTGGATGCGAGGCAGCAGTCTCAAGAGGGGTTGATGGACTGCTGGCTACCTTCCCCAGTATCTGTAGTATGGAATAAGGTGTCTGAAGAAATGGGGTATAAACAAGTCTTTTATTGAGAGTAAGACCAGGAAAGATGTGTACTCCCGAATGTGTAAGCCCTATTGTCTACAGCTGGCACTTCCAGACTGTCCAACCAGCACCGTAAAAGAGAGTTAGAGATTTCTGAATGGTGGGAGGCTGCCCCCTAAGTTTTGTGACATTGCCTGGCTGTCATTGCAGGGGAAGCTCTTTGTTAGGGGGAACCTAAAGTTCCTGAGTGTGACTGACCATACGTGTCCCCTTGGGTGTCAGACAGAGGAGGCTATGCTCCATTATATCTCTGATTGCTGGGCTTGAACGGAATATATGGTGTGACATATCTTCCAAGCTTAGGAGTCCAGCATTGCAGTCCCTACAATACCTGGTATAACATCTAATGTAAGCAGCATCAGTTGGGAGATCATTAGAGATGAGCGAGCACTAAAATGCTCGGGTACTCGTTATTCGAGACGAACTTTTCCCGATGCTCGAGTGCTCGATTCGAGTAACGAGCCCCATTGAAGTCAATGGGAGACTCGAGCATTTTTCAAGGGGACCAAGGCTCTGCACAGGGAAGCTTGGCCAAACACCTGGGAACCTCAGAAAAGGATGGAAACACCACGGAAATGGACAGGAAACAGCAGAGGCAGCATGCATGGATGCCTCTGAGGCTGCTTAATCGCACCATTATGCCAAAACTATGGGCAACAGCATGCCTCTCTGTGACACATAGAGCGAATGAAGCTTAGTTAGCATGCTAAAAACCCCAAAACCATTGACCGTAAAATTTTGGGGGCGCATCAGAGGCACCGCAAGACAGATGCAGGCTGAGAGTGCTGGCGACATACCACGATCTTTAATTGCTCAGGCTTTCCAAACACAATCTGGTGGCATATAGGAACCAAATGGAGGTGAGCAAGAAGCCCAATAATATCGGTAACATGAATAAAAGTGTTTGCCAGTATATTGGTGTGTGATTTTACACTAGCATGGTGGCGCCAAAGTTACGGGAAGCTATGAAAACATCCCCATTCCTATGAACCGGTCTTTTTGACTAAGGACTATGTAATGGAGGTAATTGACTAGTAGTAGGATTTAAGAGGGGCTGCATTAAAACTAAGAGTTAGTTGTGCTAGTAGGCAATGAGATGAGATAAGAGCAAGGAGAGATTTCTAGACACACAAAAAAAATGTAAGATGGATGATAAAAAAAAATAAAAGAAAATTATAAGAAAACTTTGTATAGAATACGTGTAGGACCCGAGTTTAATTACATGTTCTGGGAATACTGGAGGGTGAGGGAAATGTAAAAAAGTGAGAAATGAAGAGATGAAAATGAAGCATCGGAATGGAGATAAGATGACAGGTGAGATTACACTCTAGAAAACAAAAGAAAATGTATATAGATAAGAAACAAAAAAATTCTAACCCTTTGTAAAGATCACGTGTAGTATTCGTTCTTATAAGTTTAGGATTATTTGTGTCCGGTTGAGGGGAGTGTAAACAATTGCGCATAAGCGCTGAAGAATATCGGTAATGATAAAAGTTTGCAATTATATTTTCGTGGATTACACAGCAGGGGTGTCCACTAAGTTTAACAATTTTGATGTGGATGCAATGTAATAGCTCTTGGGCTTAGGTGGTGACTTCTTGATAGCCTATGCGATAACAATTTGAAAAGAAAACGCCCTACATGTGTCTGATTGATAGAAGGCACTGATTGATGTGCCTAGAGCTAAGCTTCCAAGACGGATGGAGATATTCAGTAAAAGGATGGTACTTAGGAGGATGAGAGGTGGAGGGAGGGTTGGGAGAGGAAGGAGTATAATAGATTTGAGACCTGGACCGAGGGTAGGCCCGCAATTTCTCTGCGTGGCAGTATATTACCATCCAGGGTCCAGACTCTGTCCCAGCCGCCAAGTTAAGTAGTAGTAGCGTCTTTTATAAGTTCCGGATTGGCGTGTGATTTGGGAATGTAAAAGATGCGCAAGAAAGCGCGAAATAATATTGGTAATGATAAAAGTTTGCCATATATTTTGTGGATAACAAAGCATGTGGCGACTAAGTTAACAACTTTGATGTGGAACCATGAAACCCCAAATTTCTGCAATGAATCCCCAAAAACTGAGTTTGAATAAGGGGAGATGTTACATGTGGCAGCTTTTCATGGATTGCATTGTGGGGTAGCAATGGAGACAACAGTGTGGAGGCTGGATATGGAGAAAATTTATTTGGATGTCCCTGTATGTGGCATAAGTGAAAAAATAGGTGTAAAAAAGAAAAGGGAAGTGGTAGGTGGAAATAAGTAAAAACTAGGAATGGCATTGTAATATTGTATTGTGAAAGTACAAGTGTATAGTTTGTAATAAAAACACAAAAGATGGTGAAAGGTTGGCGTGAAGAATACCAGAAATAAGTGATAGATTGGAAAGATTGAATGTATCTGCATGTGAAACTAAAATAAATTTTTTTAACTAATGAGGATTGGGTAGGTCGGCCCTCAATACAAAAAATTGAATAGATGGAAGTGCCTTGTCATGTATTTGCAGGTTGAACGAGTACTTCAACCTGGGCGAGATTTGGAAAATTCAGAATGAGAAATCACAGGCTCTTACATTCATCTTAATATGCGTTTAGACTGTGCAGCGCTGTCAGTCCAACGGCGTGTACGCTTATCGTGATGATGTCACCACTGCAAATGAACCCGCATCGCTTAACAAATCCTATGCCGGCAGGGCAGGCAAGTACCTCAAGTGCGTCAGCGCCCCAGTTCTGTGGACACTGTCCTATCTTCTGATAACCCATAGTTTTAGGGCTGTGTGATCATTTAAGACGATGGTATTGTGTCACGCCTGACGGCCTCCCTTCTCCGCTATGCTGTAAAGTATCAGCTCGACTCTGCCGATACTGGGCAGGTTGAAATGGTCGTCTTGCTGGGAGTTACATAAACCCACTGGCAAAAGCATTGTAAGCTACCCTTGCCAGTGCGTTGGACAAGCTGCCTGCCTCGCCTATCTCTCCTCCCTCGCATACTTGTCCCGCGAACGTCGCATCGTGCTGCGCTAGCGCGTCCAGAATGGGAACATACTTTTCACGCTTGTAGACCAGGCCTGCTGGTATTCATCCATTCTCACCATCCTCCTCCTCTCCGGGATGAATAGATGTGATAAGATTTTGCTTGTACCGTGGGGTCCAGGAGAGTGAACACCCAGTAATCGGTGCTGAATAAATCCTTTGAACCGCTAGGTTGTCCTACGATAGGCACCTAAGCATGAAATCTGCCATATGGCGCCCAGAGTACACCTAACCGCGTAAGAATTCACACTCCCCTCACTTGCCGTGACTGTCCATTTCTCCCCTCCAACCTCCTTCCTAATCTGTCCTCTTGCTTCGCCCATACACGCTGAACATGTGAAGGACTCACATGTCCCCTCTTGTGTCTCGCCACACTTCTCCTCCTCTCCTCCTCATCCTCCCTCCACCACTCCACCGTCCTCCGATACATGCTGAGAAACACGACCTAGGTGGTGCTTTGCTATCAACCAGGTGAATCTCTCTCCGCTCCTCTCTTGTTACGAGCGCAAAGCTTCTCCGAGTTCTTCAACTGTGATCAGAGAGTTTTTCGAATCAACGGCCAGCAGCGGGATGGTGAGCTGATATGGCGCACTACGCCATTTGACAACTCTGTAGTTGAAGTAACCTCAAGTTAACTCAAGTTTCACCTACGATAGAATCATATACAGTCACCTCATCATTTGTATGACTTGAGAAGGCTGATCGACCTGGACCTACCAGTTCTGGTGGAAGTTGACATCTGGCAGTCTAACAATCGACGTACGCGCTGCTGGTAAACTCTGGCTAACTGGTCAGTTGTGGAATTCCATCCTCTGGCAACGATCGCACAACCGAGTCGGTGAGTCGGGCAGTTTGGAGGCGCCTCGCTGCCGGTGCCTCTGGAGTGGCAGCATCTTGCTGGCTCGGACATGCGCCACATATGCGGCGCATCTCTTTCTAGTGCGCAACTAAGCAGAGTTGTGTAGGTCTTGAGGAAACGCTCGAACTATCAATTAACACATGGTCGCCCAGGCATGGGGCATCATGTGGTCATTTCTGCCGAGTTGCAGAAGCCTGCCTACCGTAGGTTTACGTGCCGTTTTGTCACACCCACACCCATATGCCGGCTTCCAGGTTCTGCGGTTGGCAGCCATACAATCAGTCGTGCCTGTGATTGCCTGGTAATCATGCTCTTGTGCGGTGTTCGATTTTACGACGGTCTAGGCTCTTAAGCATTTTTGAATGCAAACCCCATGCTGCCGCTTAGCGAGTGGCACTGCTGCGTTGACTAGAGTCTAACCGCTGGATGGCGCACCTGCCTCACGGATGTTATTCGGAGAGGAGGAGGTGGAGGAGGGGTGGGAGGAGGAGGAGGCATGTAGGCCTGAAACCTGGACCGGGGTAGCGCCCCGCAAATCCTCGGCGTCGGCAGTATATGACCACCGCAGGGTCAGAACTCGGTCCCACCTCACCAAGTTAACCCATGTGCCGTCAGCGAATAATGTGCCCTGCCCGGCAGCACTCGTCCACGTGTCCGTGGTCAGGTGCCTTGTCAGAAACGGCGTTGGTCAGGGCACGGTGATTTTTGTCTGACACTGCTGGTGCAGGGTGGGACGGCACAAATCGGAAAAGTAGTGGCGGCTTGGGACCGATACCGAGGGGCGTCCGCCGCCATGAGTTGCGAAAGGCCTCGGTCTCTACTAGCCTATAGGCGCAGCTCTCCAGGCTAAGCAATCTGGAGATGTGCACATTAAGGCTTGGGCGTGCTGGGGTGGGTTTGCCCAATTGCGTGCCGCTCCACGGCTGGGGTATGGAGAGCTGAACGCTGGTGATGCTGTGGAGGACGTGGAGGCGGACGATGGGGTTTTGTGGCAGGGTCCTGGGCAGTGGGGCTGACACGCAGGGAGAAGAGCGTGGTGCACGGCCTGAGGTGAACGGGCTTGTTGCCACTGAGTGGTGTGTTTAGCCATCATTGCCTGCGCTACTGGTGGTAGTTAAGCTAGTATTATACCCCCTCTGTATCCTGGTTTGGCAAATGTTGCACACCACAGTCCGTCGGTCATCCCGGTGTTTCCTAGAAGACCCCTCCAGACTTCTGAAAATCTAGCCCTCGCCGCAGAGCCCCTCCCCACGGGAGCTTTCACTAGTTGACACACAATTTGTCGCTGATGCACCCAGCTCTGGCCTGCCCTCTCCGTCTGGCCCCACCACTGCCTCTTCCAACCTGTTCTGGTCGAGGACTCTCCTTGTCTCAGAACACCTGTTCGGCCCCGTCTATCAACCCGCGGGTCTGTCACCCTGCACATCCTCCGATCCCTCCAGTCTGCTCCCCCCCTCGGACTCCTGCCCTGACAACAACTTCCCCACTGTCTGACAACCGGTCTCCTCATCGTCGGACACCTCTTTAGACACTTCTTCCCTATCAGAAGTCTCATCACCCACATCACTGCGACTGGTGGAAACCTGGGCATCGGAAAATTGCTCACAGCAACCGGACAAGTGGTTTGTGACTGTGGGAAGGGTCCAGAAACAGTTCCTCAAGTATGCCGGTTCAAATGCCAATTTTCCTTGGAGGGGCAGACTGGGGGGGAGGCTGAGGTGCAGGAGCTGAGAGTGTCCGATTTCGGAACAGGGTGGACTGCGTGAAAGACTGACTGGGTGGACAATTTGCTCGCAAGCATTGTCGGCAATCCACGACATCCACCTGTTTCGCACTGTTCTGGCCTAACAGTTGCTCTTCCACAGTCCCGATGCTACTGAACCTAGGGAGTGTACTCTGCAGCGTACCCCTGCTCCCTCAAAGCAGGTGGTGTCTCACCCCGCCCAGGACCACGGCCTCTGACCCCTGCAGTAGTTGGACGCCCACGTCCCCCCCGCCTCGTCCTCTACCCCTAGCCCTCGGGTTAAACATTGTGAAAATTGAGATTTAAACTTTATTTTGGACGTGTTTGTTTGTGTTTTGATAGTTTATTAAAACCAAGATATGCTATCCTATTGCTATGGCTATTTTCTAGCCAAGTAGAAGCACACTACTAGCCAGAAGAGACGCTGAGTTAAAAAAAACGTAAAAGTAAAAAGGAAATGGCAGCTGTGCCTAATTGAAATCCAACCCCTAATAAATTTTCCCACTTCGGTTTCTGCGAATGGATGTGTCGTCACTAAGCGCAAACACAGCGGGTCGCAAGTCTCCACAAAATTGCTCACAGTTTGCTATAGATGCAGTGCAAGCAAGCAGCCACCCAGCAAGATCAACCAAATCAAATAGTAAACGCTACTGTAGGCCGTAAGAAAGCGTGGAACGCCTATGGATTTTTTCGAGAGGAAGTACAAAGCACACTATATGCAAGATGAGAGACACTGTATTAAAAAAATGACACGTAAAATAAAAAGGAATGGCATGACCAGGTCCTAATTGAAAGCTCACCCCTAATAATTTTTTTCCCACTTCGGTCTTTGCAATGATAGTGCGTCACAAGCGCAAAACAGCGGTCGCAGAGTCTCACTACAAATTGCTCACATTTGCTAGTAGATGCACTGCAGCAAGTACATCCACCAGCAGATCAACCAGAAATCAAATATATATACGCTACTGTAGGCGTAAGTAAGCCGTTTGGAGATTCTCCTATTGCTATTTTCTAGCCAAGTATGAAAGCACACTACTATGCAAAGATGAGAGACCTGACTGATTATTAAAAATAACGTAAATAAAAAGTAAATGGCAGACTGTGCCTATTGAAATCAAACCCCAATAAATTTTCCCACTTTGGTGTTTTGAGTATATGTATGTGTGGTCACTAAAGCTAAACACAACGGTAGCAAGTCCCCTGCAAATTCCTCACAATATGGTACTAGCTGCAATAAAAACAAAAGTATAACGTTATTGTACCCTAAAAAGGGCTGTTGGGTTCTTGGAGAATCACTCCTGCCTAACAGTAAGCTAATAGAACACCCTAACACTCTTTCCCTGACCAGCAGCAGCTCTCTCCTACGGCATCCAGACCACAGAATGAATCCAGCAGGCGGGCGCAGCGGCTAGTAATCCCAGGGTCACCTGATCTGGCCAAACCACT
The DNA here is from genome assembly GCA_019512145.1 of Engystomops pustulosus. Lineage (NCBI taxonomy): Eukaryota > Metazoa > Chordata > Amphibia > Anura > Leptodactylidae > Engystomops > Engystomops pustulosus. The sequence continues at coordinate 58,540,000 of CM033643.1, read as the reverse complement.
GCTAATCGACGTGTAAGGGTACCACGTCATGCTGGGTGAGTGCAAGTCTCCTGGCTTGTGATTGGCTCTGTTTCTGGCCGCCAAAAAGCAAAACGGCGGGAGCTGCCATTTCTCTCGAGCGGGTCGAAGTTTCGTGCGAAGGAGCAGTTTGACGCTAATGCGAGGAGATGGATAAGACTAGGAGTCGAGCATGTTCGCTTCATCTCTAGAGATCATGTTACGTAAATCTAGGTCATCAAGTATGATCAATGGCAACCGGACTGAGTGTTGTCCCATACATAGTTAACCTTCCATCATAATAAGGCCTAAGCCTCATCATGTCAGAGCTCAGGTGGACACTCATTAGAAGTCAAGAAAAGGAGGAGAATGTACAACTATGGAGGAACATTCCTCTAGACTGATAAACCATTGAACAATGTGATTGTATTTGTTTTCTTATGTTTTTGACACTTTTTAAAGCCAAATGGATTCTTAAGTTACATTAATCTAATTTATTTTTCCCTATACACAATGTATGATTCCTACTAAATGACTTCTGATTTTGATTTATTTGATGGAAAGTATTTCTGTATTTTGTTTGTTTTATACTAATAAAAGTGCCCCCAAACTGCAAGACTATACTACTACATAACCGCCACCTATGTACAAGGGCCAGAGATAGGTTCTCCTTAGATATTGCCCATTAAGGCCACCTTAAGGTGTGTTGAGACCTAAACCATAGATGCCTTACTAAGGGAATTCAGGGAAGTATGCAAATACAGTGTTAATGGAAACTCCTCCTTTGCTACCTTGAAGTATGCAGCTTTCAGTAGCAAAAGAGGATTGTTTTCCATTTAACACCTTGGAAAATGTATTTGCATCTTCCCAGAATTTCCTTAGTGGAGCATCTATGCTTTACGTCTCCACGCACGCACATGTGCCCAGCACATAAAATAATAAACTATGTACTTACACTTCTACTTCTCTTCCCCGCAGCTCCCGCTACTCTGACGTTTTGCGGACTCATAGTCTTTGCGACACCAGCACACACGGGGTATTGCTGCCCGTCGGACATATCAGTGGAGCTGTGGGGGAGCGTCATAAAGGTGAGTATCTTTTTCACCATCCCCACCATTCATAGACCGCCTCCGGACTGGCCCCTACTAGTCAGCCCACCAGGATTTCCCCCGAGTGGTCTTCCCGGTTTGCCCCTGCACTAGATTCCTGGTCCGGATTCATTACTCCAACAGGTCTTGATTGGATAGCACCTACTATGGCGGCCTCCACTGTGTTTGATGTTTCCTGTGTTTGAATTCATCCATATAAGTATGTTTGTTTCTCTATATTTTGTCATACTGGAGAGATATAATTATGATCTAGGATAAGCCCTATGTCTAGAGATACGGATTTTATTTTTTTTTATACATGTCATATTATACAAGCGTCATACTGTCAACCACTCTTGTATGTATTTTATTGGCTATAAAACCTTTTGCAGTTAAAATATACCATATATTATTATATATATTATATATATATTAATATAGGCTGTATATACTTCCCTTATTTTAATAATATACAGCCCCCCCCCCCCCCCCCCCCAGAATTTTATAACTATACAACACATCCACATTTTAGTAGGTGTAGCTTTACTGGGACCCATAAACACCTTAACATCGGTCTACATGCTGCCGCCATCTCCTCTTCCTTGGCTAGTAGTGCAGACTGAAGTGTCAGTGCTGTCCTGCTCTGCATATGACTTGCCTCTGTATCTAAAAGACGCTGATCCAAATGATTTTTCTGATACTTGAGACTTGCAAGCTTTTGGCAAATATGTACATCAGCCAGTTTGCCCCCCCCCCCCCCCACCCCAAAGCCAAGGGGTCCCTCACCTGCTGCCTGAGGAGGGATTTGTTTCCTCATTGCAGTTGCGACCCTGCCCTCTTTCTGCATAAAAAACACTGCAATAAATCAGTATTATCAGTAATATAAAGAATGATGCAAGAGGGAGGGTTAGAAGGGCATCCCAAAAATATTAAAGGAAATCAACCATGTGGATTTAGTTTTATTTAACCCAAGCATACTGACACACTACTGTGTGCCCTTTGAAACAGGATCTGTTCTGCATTTAGCTGTAAATGGCTCATTTTTCTTTAAAAAGCACTCAAAATTACACTCCCGTGTACGTCACAAATCCCCTTCTGGCTCCCTTGGCTGTTAATGGCTCTCTGGCAGGGGGAGGGATGAGGCAGGGACAAGTGCAGAAGGAAGGTTTGAATAATTAGCATCTGACGGAACCAGAAGGGGATTCTGTGACGTACACAGTGGGCCTTGAGGCTCATGTGCATATTTTTTAAAGTCCTTTTTCACAGAAAATAAGACAGTGAACGAAGAATGGATCCTGTTTCAGGGGGCAAACGCCAGCATACCAATATGCTTGGGTTAGAACCACTAAATTCATGTGGTTGATTTCCTTCAATTAAAAAGTCTTCAACTTGCTCTAGCAATAAAAATGTACAGAATTTCTGCCATTTAGAAAATGGCGGTGCATAGAGGAGGGAATTTATCATGAATGGGCTCAACATTCACAATTCCTGGCATTGTTTTTATAAATCTAATGATTTAACATTGGCAAGGAACTGGCATTGGAACTGCCTAACATCAGGATTAATGAAAAATTACAATACTATTTCAGTATCACTGGAATCTAATGAACACGTGATCAATAGTAATTCCTGGCCCACCCCTCCAATGAGAAACATAAAATGTTATATAGCAGCGCAGTCAGTAAAAGGCATGTTACGCAGCGTGCGTATGCTCAGTTTCTTGAATTATTCTTCGGACATTATGTATTATTTTACATTTATACCAAAACTCTCATGATTGGAAATCACATTATTTGGATGGACTTTGAAAGGGTCTGAGAGAACATTAAATAATTAATTAAATGTAACAGTTTTTGTAAAGGTTATTTTGGGAATTCTACCCCCAAAGTAAACCAAGGGCTATCTGTACATACTGTCAGAATGTTCTGTTTCCACCTTGTCTGTCATTCATTCACATTGTAACCTAAGGGTATTAGTGTCAAGTGTCTCATTAAATTTTAACCACATTCTAGAGTTGAGGTCGAAGGCTTCACAAGTGAAGTGAATACTACTCTGTGGCCTAATGTCACAAGGCTCTTACTGTTTTCACTGTTACATGTCATAGGGTGATATTAAAACACAGCCTAAACCGGATACAATAGAGGCAGATGTGATTTTGACAAGTTCTACAAAGTAGTGGCTATTATGGAGGGGTCACTGAAGAAGACCAGAGGCATCAGTAAGATGCTATAACATTTTGAAGGGTAAACTTCATTGTTCAACTCCCCGACACACACATCCAAAGGAAAGTGCCCTATATTTACCCAGCATATTCAAGCAGGGAAAGTCGTAAAAAGCAACATAAGGTGGCCATCAGCCCCGCCAAAGTACACATGGTCAGCCAATAGAAATCTTATATACAAGTAAGCTTTTCAACAAACTGAATAAATCAATATTACCGTATTTTTCGGACTATAAGGCGCACAAAAAAATCCTTTGATTTTCTCAGACATGAAAGGTGCACATTATAGTCCAGTGCGCCTTATATATGAACCGTACTTACAGACAACAGCTTCCTTGAACTGTGCACAGGTCTGCCACCTGCTGGTCATTCATCCTTACAATCAGGTGCGCCTTATAATCCGGTGCACCTTATATATGAACCTTAACATTTTAGCAGGCATTTATTGATGGTGCGCCTTATAATCCAGTGCGCCTTATAGTCCAAAAAATACAGTACAAAGAAAGCTCCATTATAAATCACAGAAAATGTTCTTTCTCCACTTCTGAGGCTTTTTTTTTTTTTTACCAAACTCTGTCTTGATCTTCAATTCTCTCAATCCCTTGAGTACACTACTATAGAAATGCATGACAGCCATTACAGGTGTCCTCACCCTTAAAGCTGATTATTTGAGCATATAAAAGCTGAATTCTAAAGGCTTAAATGCTTGGAGGTAATCTGAGGAATAATAATTGGTGCTGTCTATGAAGCTGTAGATGTCAAGCAATTCAAATTTTTTTTAATAAAAAGTGACCCTCAATGGGTAATGTCAGGAAGTCACTAAAGCAGAGCACAACCTTTCTTTTCTAATTCTTCCAGACAAGTTGTCAAGGCTATGGCGAGCTTATGTTAAATTACATGTGGCAGCTGAATGCGTCAAAGTCTTTATTTAATTACTTACATGAAATATAAATCCTACTGTGCTGGTGACTAAAGCACCCTTTTCAGGCCCCAGACAAGTTTTTAAGCAACGAATATGTAATATATAATACAAGGTGGACCATGGCATCAAAATCTTGTCACTTATCACAGAAGACTGGCCATTATAACAGTATAACAGCATACTTTCCATGGTATGATCTTACATCACAGTTATACCCCCTATAGCACTTCTTAACTCAGATTTTTGCAAAAATATTGGACAATAGATTGAGTGAAAGGCTACCCTAGCTAGTCCGTAAGTACCAGGTGACACTTGTTAGACATTATCAGGTGGGTGACAACACTTGTCACCTGGGTGATTTTGTTGAGATGGTTCTGAAAAATAAGGTAGAGACATTTTTATTAAGTGTAGACATCAAAAAAGCATTTGACTTTTCAAATCCCAGTGCTGCAGTCCAATTTATCCATGCCAATTTGAGGGCTATAACATTGGATCACTACCAAGGGATCCGGAGATATTAACTGTTAGGCTACATGCACACTGCCGTGTGCCCGCCGCTCCATAGCACGGCAGGCACACGGCAGCGTGGGGAGAGGAGGAGGAGGTGAGCGCATAGCTATGTATGGCCGCAACTTACATGTCCTATCTTTTCCCGGGCTACGGAGTGGTACGGTGACTTATCACAGAAGACTGGCCATTATAACAGTATAACAGCATACTTTTCACAGTTATACCCCCCATAGCACTTCTTAACTCAGATTTTTGCAAAAATATTGGACAATAGATTGAGTGAAAGGCTACCCTAGCTAGTCCGTAAGTACCAGGTGGCACTTGTTGGACATTATCAGGTGGGTGACAACACTTGTCACCTGGGTGATTTTGTTGAGATGGTTCTGAAAAATAAGGTAGAGACATTTTTATTAAGTGTAGACTCAAAAAAGCATTTGACTTTTCAAATCCCAGTGCTGCAGTCCAATTTCTCCATGCCAATTTGAGGGCTATAACATTGGATCACTACCAAGGGATCCGGAGATATTAACTGTTAGGCTACATGCACACTGCCGTGTGCCCGCCGCTCCATAGCACGGCGGGCACACGGCAGCGTGGGGAGAGGAGGAGGAGGTGAGCGCATAGCTATGTATGGCCGCGGCGCCGTAATACGGGAAAAGATAGGACATGTCCTATCTTTTCCCGGGCTACGGAGTGGTACGGTGCCTCACTTGTATGGGGGACGTATATCAGCCGCATATACGTCGGCCGTATATACGGAAAAAAGAAAGAGAGGAGAGGGGGGGGGGAGAAAAAGGGGGGGGAGGGAAAGAAGGAAGAGGGGGGGGAGAGGGAAGGAAAGGAAAGGGGGGGGGGGGGAGAGAATAAAAGGGGGGAAGAGAAGAAGAAAAGAAAAAAAAAAAAAAAAGAAAAGGAAAAAAGAAAGGAGAGGGAGGGAGAAGGAAGGGAAAATGAAAAAAAGGGAGGTAAGGGGGGAAAAAGGAAGGGAAAAAAAGAGAAAGAAGAGGGGGGGGAAAAGAGATAGAGGGAAGAGGAAGGACAAGGGGGGAAGAAAGAATAGGAAAGAGGGAGAAGGGGGGAGGGAAACGGAGCAGGGAAGAAGAGAGGAACGGGAAAAGGAAGAAATAAAAAGAAAAAGGGGAGGTGGGTGAAAAGGGGAAGAAGAAGAGGTAAGGCAGAGAGAAGGAGGGGTTTCAAAAAAATCCTTTGATTTTCTCAGACATGAAGGTGCACATATATATCCAGTGCGCCTTATATTGAACCGTACTTACAGACAACAGCTCCTTAAGACTGTGCACAGGTCTGCCACCTGCTGTCATTCATCCTTACAATCAGGTGCGCCTTATAATCCGGTGCACCTTATATATAACCTAACTTTAGCAGGCATTTATTGATGGTGCGCCTTTATAATCCCATGCGCCTTATGGTCCAAAAAATACAGTACAAGAAGCTCCATTTATAAATCACAGAAAATGTTCTTTCTCCACTTCTGAGGTCTTTTTTTTTTTTTACCAAACTCTGTCTTGATCTTCAATTCTCTCAATCCCTTGAGTACATACTATAGAAATGCATGACAGCCATTACAGGTTCCTCACCCTTAAAGCTGATTATTTGAGCATATAAAAGCTGAATTCTAAAAGGCTTAAATGCTTGGAGGTAATCTGAGGAATAATAATTGGTGCTGTCTATGAAGCTGTAGATGTCAGCAATTCAAATTTTTTTTAATAAAAAACGACCCTCAATGGGTAATGTCAGGAAGTCACTAAAGCAGAGCACAACCTTTCTTTTCTAATTCTTCCAGACAAGTTGTCAAGGCTATGGCGAGCTTATGTTAAATTACATGTGGCAGCTGAATGCGTCAAGTCTTTTTTAATTACTTACATGAAATATAATCCTACTGTGCTGGTGACTAAAGCACCCTTTTCAGGCCCAGACAAGTTTTTTAAGACAACAGAATTGTAATATATAATACAAGGTGGACCATGGCATCAAAATCTTTCACTTATCACATGAAGACTGGCCATTATAACGTATAACAGCATACTTTCCATGTTATCTTACATCCATATTATCCCCCCTAAGCACTTCTTAACTCAGATTTTTTGCAAAAATATTGGACAATAGATTGGTGAAAGGCTACCCTAGCTAGTCCGTAAGTACCAGGTGGCACTTGTTGACATTATCAGGTGGGTGACAACACTTGTCACCTGGGTGATTTTGTTGAGAGGTTCTGAAAATAAGTGTAGAGACATTTTTATATAAGTGTAGACTCAAAAAGCATTTGACTTTTCAAATCCCAGTGCTGCAGTCCAATCCTCTTCCATGCCAATTTGAGTGCTATAACATTGGATCACACCAAGGGATCCGGAGATATTAACTGTTAGGCTACATGCACACTGCCTGTTGCCCCGCCGCTCCATAGCAGGCGGCAGGCCCACACGCAGCGTGGAGAGGGAGGAGGTGAGCGCATAGCTATGTATGGCCGCGGCGCAACTTACAAGTCCCCTATCTTTTCCCGGTGCTACGGAGTGGTACGGTGCCTTACCTTGTATGGGGGACGTATATCAGCCGCATATACGTCGGCCGTATATACGTCCCCCATACTGTAGTTTGAATGCAGCCAAAAAGTGACAGTCGGGAGTGATTTATATATATAAAAATCACACCCACAATTGTCACTTTAAATGTGAATATCTCTAGAAGCCTGGGACCCTACAAACACAACCTTAAATTTGTTTGGAAGAGGAGATTCTAGGTGCCAGAGATTTAAAGGGAACCTTTCACCAGGGACCTCATTTCCACTATAGACAGGTTGTAGAACTCAATTACAGCTGCATTGCAAATATGTCGTTCTGCTTTCCCTAAGCATTTGCATTACAATGTAATTGTGTGTTTTAACGTACCATGCAGAATCCTCTGTGTAGTCCCAGGGGTTGGGCCTTGGTTTGGATGCATTTAAAAAAACAACACGTGACTTGTCTCTGCTGCAAACTCCTCAGCTCTCAGCCCCTACCTTTGTGCCCCTGTACAGCTCCTCCCTCCTGCTCCTTCACAGAGCTCACAGTGTGGTGACATGACATTAGTAAGGGAGGGAGGAGCTGTACAGAAGCACAAAGATGAGGAGTCATGTGTGTGACATCATAAGTTATATCTACTGACCCTGCTGCTAGACCCACTCTTTTTGAATTCACATATTCTGGAGGTCCCACTAACAAAGGACTGATTTGAACTTTATATGCCATTCTTAATACCAGTCTATGCCAAACCCAATCAATTTGACTTTTTGGAATCCTAGTTAGAGAAACGTTCACCTGTGAACAATGTTACTTATTAGTGCACAGGTGCTTAAATCATCTATTTGCAGCTGAAAATTCAGCTGAAAATTCTGGTAAACTGCAACCCAGAACTTCCTCATAGATTCTATCCTTCAGTGTTGGAGATATGACACTCATGGTGGTTCCCTATTTTTCCAAATGTTTCCAGGTATGCCATGCCCTAATTTTAGACTGGTTCAGTGTTAGTACTGGCATTAAAGTTATGTTTGAAGTGCAGGTTTCCTTGGACCCAGCAGTATTATTCCTTAATTTACCCCCTAACTCTTTCAGGGACAAGAGTGCAAGGTTGCTCTTTTATGTCTTCAAATTTCTTGAAAATTAAAGTAAAGAGTTATAAAAAAAAATCACTGGCTTTGGGATAAGTGACATACAGGATTCTTATTGAAAATGTTAATATTTTCAGGCATCTCATTACTTCATTTCTCATATCACATCTTCACTCTCAAATCATATCTCTAGCTAAAGTAACTGAAAATCTAATTACTAACATTTGTCTTGCGGTATTCATATATATTCTAACAAAGATGTTTCCTCCTAGAGCAGGGTCTGCTTCTATTTTTTAAGAGCAATTTGGGGAAAGGAATGAAGGTGCTTTCTGGTTAAAGCCATGTTTGTGCCATTTTACTGATGGATTAATAAAAATAATATACAGTTTATGTCCAAAAGACAGACCGGTTTAAAAAAATACAACAGTCCAGGGCCATGAACCATATTTTTAGGAAGTGGAATAAACAAATTTTGCATTGGTTAACATGAATGGCTTAACTTGTTAACCTTTCATAACTGAGTCTTTAGTGCAAGTGAATACAGGGTTCTGCCGTTTTTATGTAACTTTTATATTGTACAGTTTGCTGCCAATATGTAACTGTTCTGTATTGGTAACACAGGAACACTGAGGGACTCTAGTAACACAGGAACACAGAGGGACTCTGGTAACACAAGAATGCAGGAGACACAGGAATGCAGAATAATCGCTATGGAGCTTTCTCTAAGGCTGTGAGGCACAAAGATCCAGCAGGGGACACAGGAAGGGGCTGGAATTTAAGCAGTATGGCTGGCCGGTGTTATTGGCGCTCTGGCCCTTTAAATTTCTTGAATCTGCCGTGTGCGCACCCTAGGAGGCGGGGGCACACGTGCTGCGCTGCCGGAGTCATCGCTGGATCCTGGGAAGGTGAGTGTAACGCCGGGGGCCGGAATCAGCGGAGAGGGACACAGGTGTGCCTACGACCCGGGTGATGGATCGCAGGAGCACCCGTGACAAGTAAACAGATAATACCATACTAAGGAGAAGTACACAAATCAAGCAAAGTTTGGAATAAAGATGGTAGATACAGACCATAGTATGAAAGCATGGGGCCAAGATATGTCACAATAAATAAAGTAATCGCAGTAAAATATAATATTGTGATTAAACTAAATAATATGATATTTTTATGCATAAAATTAGATCATTTTACTGCTGAAACGTTAAACTGTGAGGCATAGCAGAACAAAATGAAGTAGAAAATACATTTAATGGTGGAGGTGGAATTTCATCTGTCGACAGTGGTACTGTATTACTTACAAGAACAGAAATTGGATCCGCACTCTGAAATATGTCTGAAAGACAACTAGATGAACTGGAAAAAAAGTTTTCTATTTGCAGCTCATAAATGATTCTTATGAGTTATGCCAAAACTAGGCATTTAGAGAGTTTTGCGGCTTTTTTGTGACACAACTAGTTAAAGCAATCTTATACAAAATGTTCATAATTTTTAGTTTTACGTGGCTTAAATGTTACAAAATGTTGACAGTTTTTTTCAAAGTATAATTACCCGATTTCTCTTCAGCTCAGTAAGCTTGGCTCTGCTACATCATTCACACATTGGCTGTGTGACTTGCTGAAGAAAATTCCCGAGAGAGAGGCGAATGAGGGGGTTGATAGAGGGGCTCACTTTATGTGACTGGCTGAGAAAACAGCTCGTCCTTCCCTCAGGAATTCTCTTCAGTGAGGGGAATGAGCAGGAAGGAGGAAACACAATGGTGGGACGCAAAGAGAACAACTACCGGTACTTATTAAACTGACTTGTCAGTATTGGTGACGGGTCCTTCATTGAACATGTTCTAGCCCTGTGTTCTGAATAAGAAATTTTAATATTTGAAGTTGATCTTCTTCTGCTTCTCCTGTGTGTGCTAGAACATATAAATGAGCAGAGCCTTGTCCCTCAGGTACACAATGTTACACTGACGGCAGCATGATTTCCAATGAGAGATAACATTACAGGATTCCAGTGATTCATTTTGTGAATAAATCAATATGAATTTAGTTTTGGTCTGATCCTTATTGTTAAAAATACTGAAACATTTTCACTAGAAAAAAATGAAGACTATCTGGTTCTCTAAATCACAATTTATCTCTGAAAGCTGAGCCTCCAAGGACATACACTACATTGATGATGGCGGGAATGGAGTAGAAGCAAAAGACTAAGATATTTGTGGTCATATTGCAACCTGTGTCATCACATCTGTTTCTAGGCAACCTCATGTACAATATAAATGTGGAAAATCCCAATTTGTGTCTGGCACAGCCGATGTAATGACTACAATAGACGGCATTACTGCTTTTATTGACCTCACTGAGAATGAAAGTAATTAGATTACGACTTCAATGATGGAGACCAGGCTTATGCAGCCTCTAGCTTCCTGCTCATGAAGAACTATAAGTCACAGCATTTTCATACACCAATTATCAGGCACGATATGGAAAATACAGCTACATAACACAGGGAAAGGCAAGTCCAGAGCAAAGATTATGGGGCATGCCCCCATTCCCACCTAGGCTAAGTTCACACCTTGGGCACATTTACTTAGGACCTTCAGACAGTTTTCTGTAGGACTTTGCACGTTTGAAAACTGCTTGTGCACATTTATTTAAGAGGTGCCCGCACCAAATATGTGTTGCATGCGACTCTTTTGTGTCATGGCTGCACTATTCTTCACGTGACAGAAATTTCGGCTGACTAAATGTGCCCCCCACACACACACACACTGTATGCCACTTATTACGTATAGATACACACACAGAGAACACATATGCAGATATCACTCAACTTTATATGTGTCTTGATTATGCAAATTAAGCTGCAACTGGGGTTTTCAGGAAGCCCCTTGCTGCCACAGGTCCTGGTGTAGCTGCACCCTTTACCCTGGTTTGATCTACCTGAAGTAGGTGCAATGGAGAAGTTAAGCAGGTGTACAAGGCAAGTTTTTGCAGCTGTCACTTATAATGATTTTTAGGATATTTAACAGGAGTCGACCACAACCACCCACTGCTATATTATTACTGAAAAGCTACTCACACAGATCCAGAGCAGAGCTTCAATACTAGAACGCCTTCTTTCTTTATTGACAAAGTATTTTAAAGTTTCATGTGAATCAGATGTTGTTGCACCCAGTGCTTTTGCTCCTGGAGCTCCTTCCCAGAATGCCTCACACTATCCCCGCTCTTATGCTACCCCCTGCTCTACTCTATGCAATCCCACCCAATGCCATGACATCACTGGCCCTCATAAATCCTGGATATAAAAAGTTTTCTCATTAACCATAGTTGTGGTTCATTATCGCCCAAAAATGTGCCTGCAGGCACATTCAAAGTTGTACTTTAACCAGGCACATGTGCCTTGGCTCACTCAGCAGCATCTCATACTGACTTCATGGCATTGGGTAGGATTAGAGACGGAAAGGATAAGGCAATGCCGAGGAGGGGTGAGATGGTCCTTTTCAGTGCTTTGGGAGAAAAAATAGCGCCTGGGTGCCCCAGCTAACTGTTATTTTCAAATTGGCGGGTTTTTTTACATCAGTGATTTTTCACTGCACCCATTTTGGCTTATGGACACATACAGATTGGATTTTTTTTCTTGGCTTTAGTGATTTTTCACTGGTGCAATAACTGATCAGTTGTCGTCAGTGAACTCAAAAAGGTTCTAAATTGTCCACTGAACAGTGTAAAAAACTGAAGTGTGAAAAAGCCCATTGAATAGAATGGTTCAGTAAGGCATCAATGAAAAATCACTGAAGTCAGGAAGAGAAAACCAATCTGTACGTGTCCATAAGCCAAAGTGGTTTCACTGAAAAATCACTGATGTGGAAAAAGGAGAAACCACCCTTAGGGCTCTTTTACATTGGTGTTGATGTTCAGCTTCAGTTGCGTGTCCGTTCTGTTTTTTTCTCCGTTTTGTCTCCGTGATGCATCCATTTGTCTCTGTGTCCTCAAAAAAAGACGAAGGTTTAACATTGCTTTGAATTTCAGTCTCATCAGTTAAAAAAACAGATTTTGCATCCGTTATTTTTGCAGACCCATAGACTTGTATTGCCTTCTGTGATCCGCATCAGTGAAAAAATTAGGACATGTGTTATAATTTTTCCACTAACAACGGATCAGTGAAAATACAAGGCAATGTGAAAACACCCGTAGAAATCAATGGCTATGTGAGGCATCTGTGGAGATCACTGGACCATGAACGTGAAAAACAGTGCCAATGTGAAAGAATCCTGTGAATGTAAAGTCTGAGCATCTCATTAATTTAACCAAATTACCAATACCGAAACCATTTCTGCCATTTCTACTTAGGGAATTTTTAAGTGTTAGATATATTCCTTATTTATCATGGTGGCATTAGGTATTGCATACTGTAAGCAGCTTTGAGATTAAATTAAGCCATGGTTGGTCAGAATACATCATGATACAAAAAAGAGCTGTTCATCTAGTTGATTGCTAGATGACCCTTGGATTCAGTACAAGGAGAATTAAAGGCATTGCGTATGCCTTGCACCAATCTGCAGCAACAGCATTTACTCTGTGCCAAGTTCACTTTTCTTCTGTGCAGAGATTAGTTTTATTCTAGGCACTGCTGCCAATATCCAAATTAGAAAATGAAGATGAGTAACTCCATATGGATGCGCTGTGGCTTGTATTCATTTCTATAGGACAATAAATCCTAATTGTACACTGTGTAGTTACTACACATTAGCCGCTATAAGCTTTTCTTTTCTGAGCTAAACTTTTAGTAAATAACATGGTTGATGTTCTCACTTTGTCAGCAGATGTAGAAAGGAAATGGTTAGAGTTAGTGAACAGGTAGCACAGGAAAATTGGCAGGAATTACGACAACCTAGCCCAAATCTAAAGAAAAATGACAAAGGACATCTTTTTGTCTCAACATATGATAACCATTCTAATTTAATTAAAAAAACCATCCTTAAACATTGGGAATATGTTGAAATATGACACACATATGGACAACATATTCAGAGAAAAACCTAGATTTGTGTATAGAAAGGTAAATCTTAGCCCAGACTAATCGAGTCAGATTGAGAAAAAATAAACCAATAGACAACGTTTTTACAAGCTAGAGAATGGGACCCATGCATGTTTATCATGTCAGAATTGCAATTCCATTATCAAGGGAGAAAAGTAGCACTCCCCTACATGGCACAAATATACCATTAAAAGGATGGCATTCGTGTAACAGTAAAAATGTGGTTTATGCATTAAAATGCCCTTGTGGCAAAATTATGTAGACAAACCTCACATTGATTAAAACAAGGCTAAATGACATAGGTCTGCGATTAGGATATATGGGAAACGACAGTGGAATAACATAAAAGACGTGATACAAATAGGGGGAAATTGGAAATAAGAAGTTTGTGAAACAACAGTAGCTAGACATTTCAAAGAATATAGACTCAGGTTCAGAATTGAGATGGATGTATTAGAAGAGATTTTTGGAAAGATAAGGACGGTTAAAAAACGCCTTCTACGAGAGGAGGTCTATGGATCTGCAGATTGAGACTAAAAGCCCGAAAGGGTTAAATGAGGAATGTAATTTTAACGTATTCCTGTGACAAACTTATTGAAAACTTACTAAGAACACTGTGACCAATATGGTCATAGCTAACTCAGATAGTATGATAATACTTTGCATAGTTTAAACAGTAAAATTAGAATGTAGTGTGTACACAGTAGTTTCCGGTTACGGCCACTATAACTTACGGTAACGAATCCCAACTTGCCATGTCTGAGGAAGAGGGCGTGTCCCTCGAAACGTCACATACCAACATGGAGTTCACCTGCTTGGCGTGCAAGTGAGGTAAGTCTCTGCCCTAGGGATCGTATTTATGTGAGTCTTTCTATTATCTGATAATTCATGTACCGTATCACCGGACTTATAAAGACAGTGATATTTGCAATGTGAATCGGCCTCACTAGACCCCCAGATGATATCTTATAAGTCTTGCAAGCAAATACTACTAAGACTGTATTGACTTCTATGTATAACTAGGAATGAATAAGAAGTACTGACAAAGTCTTATATGGCTATGAACTTACAAAGTAAATAACATTTTGGAAGAATATTCGTTTTGTTTGGTCAATCTTTTGGACATTGTTCATTGAATGCGATTTTTCAGGAGATCGGAGAGTCTCCTTCCTAGACCATAACATAAAGAGAACTCCACATACTGTTTGCTATATCTTATATAATGGATTACTCTCCGACAGAGTGGAGCCAAAAATTCTTTTGACGAACTAGCTTGCATTACTGACAATAGGGCAGAGACCTACTCTCTCACAGACCTGAACGAGAGTCAATCTTACAATCACTAAACAGCTGGCCTAACACGGAACGGCTACAAAAGATCCAGACTACTTCTCCAAAAAATTGAGCAACTGAAGAAAAAAGAACTAAGTTTACAATTACATGCCTCCACTCTCACTGAATATGTCAAGGTCACACGTATACCTCGGGGAATGAGAAGCCCCTTACGTCCATTTTTTTAAAAGAGGATTCAATATATCTACAACGATGGTTTGCTATCAGCAATCGATATTCCCTTGATTTAATATTGCTTACGATCAACATCTTCAGAAGCATTAATAACCTACAGAATGAAATTAATTTGTAGAATCGGATTATAAAGAGAAGGAGAAAATGATTTTCTATCGTCTATGGAAAACATCCAACATGATAGATGAACAGAGAACCACCATCATTGAAGAAAATTACAAAAGTTCAACTCGGGATATGCAGATTATTTAATAATAGAGTCTATACCTGGTCGGGAGGAGAGAAGAAAATACGCACATATATACCCCGAAAAAATCGAACACCAGCTCGGATCAGGAACATCGAAAGTGACAAGCCCGAATAACAAAAAAGATGATCGAATGAGATTACGTTCTTCTCAAAAAGGTTTTTTAGAAAGAACAAGGCGAGAGTACAACAACGAGTTCGTCCCAGGAATCTCAATAGAAAGAGGAACAAAGACCCGTCCCACAGAAGAGACAAAGAAAAAATGAATTTAGTTGTTAATATTTCGGAAAAACACTGGACCCAAACAGAATAAATGTCTGAATAAAGGACTGGGGTTTTGCCGACGTATGAAATACAGAATTTCGATTTCACAGGACTTTATAAATTTTTGTAGAGGTCTAAGGCTAAATGTTTTTTAAAGATAAAAATGAGTTGAATAAAACCAGGGCTAATATTCCAGATAAAATCAGAGAACGTAGTACATTTGATCCTGAAGTAACCTCTCCCATTTTTGACAGCTTTCAACAAGTAGTAATACGAGAAATATGTGAAAAATGGGATAATGTACAGAAGAAAAAACCTAACCTTTCTAAAGCAGAATATCAAGCTATCAAAAATCTATCAGAAGACGATAGCATAATTCTGAAGAGGGCGGATAAAGGGGGTGCAACTGTGATTTGGGATAAAATAGCATATACTAGTGAAGCTTTAAATCAACTAGCTGATAGTAATGTCTATAGGAAATTGAAGGATGATCCTACTAATATCTTTAAAAAGGAAATTGATGAGATCCTAGAGGATGCGTTTACCCTTGGCATTATTGATGAATTTGATAAAGAAAGTTTGATGAATAACTATCCGAAGATTCCCCCTATTGTTATCTACTCCCTAAAATACATAAAGGTTAGAGTCCCCTCCGGGACGACCCATCGTTTTCCGAGTGGATTCCCTCTTGTACCCCTGTCTATATATGTAGATAGTTTTTTTACAGCCTATCGTACATCGTTTTCCTAGATTTTTGAAAGATACTAGTGATTTTTTGAGAGTGTACAGACCCTTGACCTCAGTATGTACATATTTGTGCACGATGGACGTTAGGTCCTGTACACTAATATTCCTACTAGGAAGGGATCATGCAGTTAGAAACAACTACTTGTGAGAACCCTGCCCTGACAACTCAATGATAGGTTTTTGATAACGTTACTAGAGGTTGGTACTTAAAAAGAACTATTTTAGATTTGGTACAGAATTTTTTCTACAATTACAGGGGACCTCAATGGGGTCCCCAGTGGCACCTAGTTTTCAAATATTTTTATGTCTACATTTGAAGATAGAACCCTGTTCACACACCAGCTTCGGCAAGCACGTCGTCCTCTGGGCAACGCTATGTGGACGACGTGTTTGTAGCTTGGACGGCGCTCCGAACTCGAACTTAATGAATGGATAATATCTCTTAATCAATGTCATCCATTAATGAATTTTCAGCAGAGGTTAGTTCCTCCAGTATTCAATTTTCTCGACGTGAATGTGGTTGTTAACGAGGGAGACTTACCACTACATTATATTCTAAACCCACAGACAAAAATAATCTTTTAAATAGATCTAGCTTCCATCATCCAGGTCCCTTTAGAGGGATTCCTAAGGGCAATTTTTAAGAACACGTCGATATTTGTAATGAGATCGAGAATATAACTACACATCAAGTATGGTGAAAAATTTGTAACAGAAGGGCTATTGTAGAAGAAATGGTTAGAGTTAGTGAACAGGTAGCACAGAAAATTGACAGAGTTACGACAACCTAGCCCAAATCTAAAGAAAAATGACAAGGACATCTTTTTGTCTCAACATATGATAACCATTCTACATTTAATTAAAAAACTCACTTAACATTGGGATGTGGAAATATGACACACAATTGGACAACATTCGAGAAAAACCTAGATTTGTATAGAAAGGGTAAATCTTTAGCCATAGACTAATACCAGATATATGGAGAAAAATAAACCAAATAGACAACAAGTTTTACAAGCTAGAAAGAATGGGACCCATGCATGTTTATCATGTCAGAATTGCAATTCCATTATCAAGGGAAAAAATTAGCACATCCCCTACATGGCACAAATATACCATAAAAGGATGGCATTCGTGTAACAGTAAAAATGTGGTATATGCATTAAAATGCCCTTGTGGCAAATGTATGTAGCAAACCTCACGATTGATTTAAACAAGGCTAAATGAACATAGTTCTGCGATTAGGATATATGGGAAACAGGACAGTGAGATAACAATAAAAGACAGGGATACAAATAGGGGGAAATTGGAAATAAGAAGTTTGGTGAACAACTAGTAGCTAGACATTTCAAAGAATTGACATCAGGTATCAGAATTGAGATGGATGGTATTAAAGAGATTTTTGGAAAGTAAGAACGGTTAAAACGCCTTCTACAGAGAGGTCTTTGGATCTGCAGATTGGAGCCTCAAAGCCCGAAAGTTAAATGAGGAATGTAATTTTAACGTATTCCTGTGACAAACTATTTAAACTACTAAGAACACTGTGACCATATGTCATAGCTAACTCAGATAGTATGATAAACTTTGCATGTTTAACAGTAAAATTAGAATGTATGTGTAACACGTAGTTTCCGGTTACGGCCACTATAACTTACGGTAACGAATCCCAACTGCCATGTCTGAGAAGAGGGCGTGTCCTCGAAACGTCACATACCAACATGGAGTTTCACCTGCTTGGCGGCAAGATGAGGTAGAGTCTCTGCCCTAGGGATCGTATTTATTGAGTCTTTCTATTATCGTAAATTCAGGTACCGTATACCGTACTTATAAAAAGAACATGAATATTTGCAATGTGAATCGGCTCACTAGACCCCAGATATCTATAAGTCTTGCAAGCAAATACTAATAGAAATTATTGACTTCTATTATAAATAAGAAGTACTGAAAGTATTATATGGCTATGAACTTACAAAGTAAAATAACATTTTGTGAAAGAATATTCGTTTGTTTGGGTCAATCTTTTGGACATTGTTCATTGATGCGATTTTTCAGGAGAATCGGAGAGTCTCCCGTCCTAGACCATAACATAAAGAGAAACTCCACATACTGTGTGCTATATCTTATGAATTGGGTTTGGCGAATACGTCAGAAATTGTGATGTGAAGACATGTGCCTGCAGATTTAGCTCAATTTTAGGTGACATGGACTAGTAGAGCTTTATATGCAGCATACTTGCTATTCTGTTATATTGCAGGTACAGGTGAGGCCTCTTATTACTAAACTCATTAGGTAGATTTTTTGCAGAGAGGTTTTGTAACAATTATAAGGCTATAACAATTTGTGCTCAGAATACTAGCTCGATCCATGAATCAAGGACCATGCGCCGGATGTAACATGCAAAGTATGACAGAATTGTTAAAGGTGCACCAAAACAAAAGTGGTGCACTCTGTTGGGGCAGTGCAGAGGGCGCCAGATTCATGCAGAACGTGCTCCCAGAAATCCTGAATCTGGCGCCCGCTGCACTACACAGCCAACTGCACATAGTACAGACTGCACTGTTTTTAGTAAATGTGTGTTTTAGCTTCACTGCATGCCCGAAGGTCCGTCCTGAGATGTTTGTGGATAGTATAATCATACATCGGAGGTCAAGCATAACTTCCGCGCCACAAATTATGCGGAAAATGTAACATTGTTTATTGCTGAAGCCATAATAGGGAAGTAACATTGTTGTCGAAGGTGTGGATGGCAGCGACGGAGGCCCACGTATAAGGCTGACTTCTATGTATAATTATGGAATGAAATAAGAAGTACTGAAAAATATTGTATGGCTATGAATTTACAAAGTAAAAGCAACATTTTGTGAAAGAATATTCGTTTTGTTTGGTCAATTTTTGGACATTGTTCATTGAATGCGATTTTTCAGGAGAATCGGAGAGTCTCCCGTCCTAGACCATAACATAAAGAGAAACTCCACATACTGTGTGCTATATCTTATTAACTCTGTGGGCGACATTTACTTACTTGGTCCCTCGGAGTTCCCGAAAGTGATCACTATATGAGGGATGATGGAGGAGGACAGGAGGCCACCATATGAGGGATGATAGAGGAGGACAGGAGCCCACTATATAAGAGGTGATGGAGGACAGGAGGCCACAGGAGGAGGCTGAAAGACAGGAGGCCACAGACAGAGGAGGCTGGAGGACAGGGAGTCACAGGAGGAGGCTGGAGGACAGGAGGCTACAGGAAGAGGTAGGCGGGAGGACAGGAGGCTACAGGAGGAGGATGGAGGACAGGAGGAGGCTGGAGGAGAATAGAGGACAGGAGTCTACAGGCAGAGAAGGTTGAAGGACAAGAGGCCACAGGTAGAAGAGGATGGAGAACAGGAGGCCACTAGTAGAGGAGGCTGGAGGACAGGAGGCTTCAGGATGAGGCTGTAAAAAAGGATTTTATATGTTAACGAGTTGCATTAGGGGTATTATACCATAGGGGGGGGGGGCAAAGAAAGGGGGCATTGTATTATGTGGGGGTCATTAAGGTTACAAGTGCCGGATGTAACATGCAAAGTATGACAGAATTGTTAAAGGTGCACCAAAACAAAAGTGGTGCACTCTGTTGGGGCAGTGCAGATGGCGCCAGATTCATGCAGAACGTGCTCCAGAAATCCTGAATCTGGCGCCCGCTGCACTACACAGCCAAACTGCACATAGTACAGACTGCACTGTTTTTAGTAAATATGTGTTTTAACTGTCACTGCATGATTGCTGTAGAATTGCATAGTTTATATATACAGTATATACATGATTGTGCATAAATTATTAAAAGTGAGTAGTCCTCTCCTGGATGTTTCCAACAACAATGCTTGTACATGTATTTATGAAGTGTCTGTGCCAGTTTTGTGTTGGGCTGCTCTGTGTCCGACAAGACAGAAAAAACATGCACCTAAAGGGGTGTGTTAGTGCTTAGTTGGAGTTTGTGCCACATTTATTACTGATTTGCGCCACAATTCTGCAGTATGAAAATAGCGCACACTTCCAGAGAAGTGCAGGGGGCGCCAGATTTATGAAGAACATGCGCCAATTTTGATTAATTGATGCACTCTGTACACTCTACTGGCAAACTGCACATAGTACAGACTGCACTAGTTTTGATAATGTGAGCCAATGTTGCCAAAGTTGGAACAAAGTTTTTACGGCTCAAATTTTTGACTGTTTTAGTTCATCTCCTCCCTGTCTTTTTTAATATAATCTTTTTTCAATGTCCTATCATAGTATTGCCAGCCTTGTAAAATGCCTAAGAACACATACTCTCCAAGTCATGCTTTTTAGGTCATATAGGAAAGACATAGCCTTCAGCAAAATGGAAGCAAGTGAAGGTGAAGTCTAGTAACTAGTGGTAATCTGCTCCAAAAGGATGCATTGTGTATGGGCACTTTAATATTATAAAGGGTACCTACAATTCTGTCTTCTTGACCACCCAAACAGGATTATTGATATTTTAGTGAGCATTCAGTACTCTAGTGCAGGGCTCCTCAGAATGTATATCTGGGGCTCTACCAGTCTCATCCTAGTAATACCCCATGCAGCATGTTGTCTCTTCTGTCATTAATGATTCTCTATCTGCACATCAACAACTTGGAGGACCATGTAACCAGTACAGGCATGACCAATGATCTGTTCTACAGTAATTTGTATCTTTCCCTTTTTATGTTTACAGGGGTGTGTTATGCTGAATTTGGTGTACGTGTTCCCAAAACAACAGGATCTGCCTATACATATAGTTATGTCACTGTTGGTGAATTTGTGGCATTCTTCATTGGATGGAACTTGATCCTAGAATATCTCATTGGTACAGCAGCTGGAGCAAGTGCCCTAAGTAGCATGTTTGACTCTCTTGCCAATCACACTATCAGCCACTGGATGATCGAGAGTGTGGGGACCTTAAACGGATTAGGTAAGAATTTGACTGTAAATGATAATAAAAGCCTAACTATTCCCAAGAACCATTCTGCCAGCATCACATACAACTGTGTGCCATATTTGCTTTAGTTTTGCAGGTCATATGTAGGAGAGCTTAATATTCCTGATTGAGGATGGTATGTTTTACATTTTATATTGTTATAAATCATGAAAAACATAAGCATATTATTATTAGAATGATGATGATTAAATATCCAATATAAATAAAATCTATTGGGGCAGAAGCATCTTATTATTATCTTTCTTTTTGCATTTGCACATTTTTTGCACACACTTTTTGCTATGAAGCTTGTGAGGAACTAGTTTGCCTGTTTTGTGCCAAATTCCTCTTTAAACTGCACATTGGGACATAATTTATCACAAATTTGAGCCTAAAGGTTTGAAAAACGGGCATAGGAAACAGTTTTGTATGGGTTGCTCCAAAAATTGTGCACAAATCTGTACAAAAAGTGCATGATTTAGCTAAAGGAAATTGGCCCAAAAATAACTCAAAGAAAAAAAAAGCAGGCGCAAATTGCAAGAATAAGATACATCTGCCCCATTGTCTATATATATTGTGTATATCCAATTATCATTAATACTAAATGATAACTTCGTTCACACTTCTTTCCTATAGCCCACACCTTTTTTTTGGGGGGGGTCGTAAATGTGATTAAAAGGTGTCTTAAACACAGAGAATGAGGAAAAGAGGTGTACAGAGTTGTACTAGACCCAGTGACTTGAGTCCACTACCCTGCTACAGGCGCACTGCACATAACGAAGCCTCGGTCAGTACTCCTGAAATGAGAGGTATTCTCAGCTTCACTATGCATAGTACACATCTTGGTGTTACTAACTTGTAAATAAATCCAGCCCAGTGCCTCTTATACTATCCTATATAGACTGCAGTTGCAACTAATTGATGAAGCTATACTGTAGAATCATTTGTTTCCTTGCGCTTTCACACAACTAAGAATTAACTTAGAACTAGAATTAGAGCCTGCTAAAAATTTACCCACACATGGCAACGTATCCCAAAGAGCCATACAAAGACTGGGTACAATTTAAGGAAATGGCTGTAATATGTAATTTTCCGCTATCATAAGAGAACAAAGGCTGCTATGAGTTACAATCAGGGCAGCCATCAGGGTGTGTTTCTGTGACTTTATTCACAGGCCCAAGGAGGAGAAGGGGCCTGCAGTCACAGAAAAACCCCTCCTTTCCCCGGGGCACAGGGCACTGTGCACAATGTACAGAGGAAATCTGAAAGAGATTTGTCCTTAACACACAGGAGGGAGGATCCTGCAGACTGGTCGTACATTTCCTGTTTTGACCTAGAGCATGAACACAGTAAGGCCTCATGCACACGACCGTATGGTCTTTTCTTTTCTGTATATACGGCTGTATTCTGATCGTAAATACGAGACGTATTTCAACAGTATGGCAATGTACTGCACCGTATCTGTATAAAATATGGTGGGATGGCTGACTACTGGCCGGCTGACAGAGTGCACCTCCTAGTGGTTCTGGATACTGCACATGGATGGCTGTATTGCCCATTGGAATGCATGTGGACGTATTCCTGCTATATATATGCCCTTTTTTATACAGTCATGTGCATGGGGCCTAAATCTGTCTATCCATCTTCTATCTATACCGGCGATTAGCTATAGAAGAGGTCGAAACCTTAGGGACCTTTTAGTTCATAGCCACCTACCACCACTCAAATCGAGTGAGACCTGGCTACAGAGGAAACCCAAAGGCACCTTTCGCTGTGGACATTGTTCCGCATGCAAATGGGTAATGCCCAGCAAGCATGTGACAAGTTCATCCACGTCCGAAACTTTAGAGATCCGGGACTTTATAAATTGCTCCACTATGGGAGTAGTATATATAGCGACGTGCACTTGTCCCATGGATTACGTTGGTAAAACCTACAGACAATTCAAAAAGAGGATCCAAGAACATATGCTTAGCATTAAAGACAACAAAGACACCCCACTAGCTAGGCATATATGTAACCACCATCAGGGCAAACCAGAAATTTCTTTCAGGGGTATCGAGGAAGTACGGCCATCAACGAGAGGAGGAGACTGGGACAGAATGATCCTTAGAAAGGAAGCCCAGTGGACCTTCAGAATGAACTCAGTCAAACCATATGGAATGAATGATTTCATCTCATATGCAAGCTTTATTGAATAGAGCATAATTCATAGATGTTAACATCACAGGAATTCTGGGATTCTTAGTACGACCGCCACTCTACAATATCCCTGGAATAACTGGTACAACCCTCTATGCACTCCAACTTCCCTAAATCCCACTGTGTTATCCTGAACACACCTCCATGGCTAGTGTAGTCCTTTGAAGCCAGTGATATATACTAATTCACTCAGTACAGGAAGGATACCTGCAATAAGGGCACTGGAAGCAGAGTCGTTCCTATTCTTTAAACAAATAGTCCTGCTGCTCAAACTCCTTTTAAGTCAAACCAATGAGCAAGCCCACCGAGGCCACCTACGCGATTTTAGGGGCCATTTTTGCTGCCCCGATAAACAGGGACACTGTAATTTGGATATAATTCCTGTGAACTTGTTTTGGCAGGGTATATTTACATACACAAAAATGGGTATTAGCCATTATGACCGCCGCAAACTCTCCCTGTGCGCAAAGAACTAGGAGCTCCGATAAACTTCTGGAGCCTGCATCATCACATACATGATATGATGTCAGAGATTTAAATACCTGTACATCACTCATACCCAAGTACCACCCTTATCTGTAGTGTAAGCCAATATTCTGAAAGGCAATATGTACCCTGTCTTCTCGGCCAGGAAGATTTCCCTTAGAAGCATGAGTAGGAGGTAGGACGAGGTGGCAGAAAGGAACCTCCCTCACACGTTCCGATTGGTCAATAACTTGACAGAGAGGGACCACGCCCCCTAGTAAACATGAGCCAGCTGATTGGCTGGATAAGGAGGCTCGTCGGCGGTGACGAGCGACGGAGCAGCATATAAGCAGGACCGCAACAGCACGCCGCGGCCATAACAATGCCGGAGTGCACCAGCACAGACTTATGTGACACATACCCCTAATAGTAATGCCGCAATGAATGACCCCTGATGAGTCTAGGCGGACGAAACGCGTTGGGTCTTAGGGTGTATACGTTTTAGTAGTAGTAGATGTAGTGTTTCAGCCTGAATGCTGTACTTAGCGAGGAGGGTCCGTAGGAGACATGAAAGTGAACTCCCATCAGCAGATCAGTTAAACTGGAGCCGTTAGATATGCTCTGCAACCAACGTTAGAGGCAGTACAGCTGCTAGCAGACATATATACAGCTCTTTATCTGCTAACCTATGTATGTCAGTAACAGACTGCCAACACCACTGGCGATCTGACTGTCAGTGACCTGGCAGCTTTACATCATATAAGCTGCTAGGCACCCGCTACTATATTAGGCAGCAATCAAGCCTTGTCATTGGGATAGGTGTATCGCTGCCAGCAGACATACGTACAGCTCTCTAATTGCTAACTTATAGTGTCAGTAACAGAGCGCCAACAGCACTGGCGATCTGACTGTCACTGACTTAGCAGCTTTACAGCATATAAGCTGCTAGTCATCTGCAAACCCTAATAGAGTCAGCAACAGAGAGCCAACAACATTGGCGATCTGACTGTCACTGACTTGGCAGCTTTACAGCATATAAGCTGCTAGTCATCTGCAAATCCTTTAGTGTCAGTAACAGAGTGCCAACAACACGGGCGTTCTGACTGTCACTGACCTGGCAGCTTTACAGCATATAAGCTGCCAGTCATCTGCAAACCCTATAAGTGTCAGTAACAGAGTGCCAATAACATCGGTGGTCTTACTGTCACTGACTTGGCAGCTTTACAGCATATAAGCTGCTAGTCAAGGCACTGGCACAACTACATGTTCCAGGGGCACAGATACAGCGATAAGTTCCATTGAATCACGGGAACGATAGTGCAACAGTGCCCAATGAGTATACCATCCCTCTAGTGATTATTTTACACACTACCTACTACTCTATAGTATTGAGGTGGCGCACTAAATTCCATGAGCCACACCAATACAGTGTTTTACTGTAATCTCAGGACATAGTAGTTGCTAGGAAGTCTCCCAAGTATAACTAGAGAGAGAGGGGGGTCTATACCGCATGACTTGCGTGCATGTAACTATGCAAGCACCCACCCATTCTGTCCAAAAAGAGATTCATATTTGTTTCATGTTTGTTTGTCTGTTATTTTGAGTCCTATTTTATGAGTATTTAATAAAAGTTATATTTTATCTTTTATCAATAATATCTCCACTTTCAGTGATCTAGACTTGTATGTCTCCTTCAATCTCTTGTGGCTGGAAATATCCCAGCTGGGAGCCTTCCTCAAACATCCAGGGAGAACAGCTGCCGCTGACCCCCTTTGAGGCCCTGTTTCGTCTAGGGACTTCCCCTGAACACTGCATTTTATAAATCTATGGCCTCCTACTGGAAGAATCGACTGGCTCCCCACTGACCTTTCTACACAAATGGTCCAGAGACCTGAGTGTCTCCCTCTCTCTCAAGGACAAGGCGTTCCTATTCACCCACAAACTTTCTGTGGCCTGTTCAGCTTAGGAGAAAAATTATGAAATCCTTTCAAGATTGTATAAAGTCCCATCTCTGCTGCATTCCATTTACCCCATGATCCGTGATATGTGTTGGAGATGTGAAGAGACCAGAGGTGACTTTCTCCACATCTGGTGGTCATGCTAAAAAAGATCTCCTTTCTGGAAGCAGGTGCTTGAAGTGACGCCTGAAATATTGGGCTCAGCAGCCCCCAAAACACCGGAGGCAGCTTTCCTCTCTATTCTTCCTGGCTCCATAGAGAAACAAAAAAAAGTAGTCTCCTACGATTCGCCCTGATAGCGGCACGCACAGTTATCCCACGTAGATGGCACTCTGGTACTCCACCCTCCATCTCTGAATGGAGTGATTTGAATGCATATACATTGGATGGAAGAGTTAATGGCAGATACCCTCGGCACTACAGAGAAATGCATAAAGCTGTGGCAACCATGGCTAGTTTTCCGAGAGTCCCAGAGCTTCAAAGATATCTTGAGCATGGATCCCTAAATAATCTCAATTAATCTCACTTCTTCCCCCCCTCAGACAACTGGCCTCTCCTTGCTCAACCCACTACCACCCCAATATCCTTTCCTTACCTCTTCCCTCCCCTGTTTGTGATGTCTTTATGCTTACTTGGACCCTTCTCAATGCAATGTTTTAATATGTTTGACTTTGTGCAGATGTACCTAATCGTTCTCCTACAATCCTTTGTTGGAATCCTTTTCTGCTCCATCTGCCCTGTGTTTGGAGTCAAAGAGCCAGGGGACCATAACCCGCTTACTGCCGTGCCTTGAGTGGTACCCCCTCAATTTACCTGATTGCAGCCTGCATTTTGCAGCAAACAATTATCGGTTAACGCGTCCATCGCTGCGGGCAAAGCATGGGCATGGGTATGGGCACCCCCATGTTGGCTCCCCGTGATGTCATCAGGGCGGGAATTGGTTGCCATGACAGCTGCCATGTTATAACCTATTTATTACAATGTGTGATTTGCACATAGTAATGAATGAGGAGGAAAATCCCCATATACTGCCATACTGTAGTATGGCAGTATATATTAGGATCAATCAGACAACCTAAGGTTAAAGTACCCTAAGTGGTCTGAAAAATAGTAAAAATAATAATAAAAAAAGTTTAAAAAATTATATTAATAAAAACCTAAAAATTCAAACACCCTCCTTTCCCTAGAAGTCATTTAAATATAAATAAACAGTAAAAATCATTAAAAAAACCCATTAGGTATTGCCACATCCGAAAATGCCTGATCTATCGAAATATAATAACAGTTTTTCAATGTATTTAACCTCGTAACGGAAAATAACGCCCAAAGTTGAAAATTGCACTTTTTAGCGATTTTGAAAAATATAAAAAATTCTATAAAAAGTAATCAAACGGTCGTACACTCCTAAAAATGGAAGCAATGAAAAGTTATCAAAAGTCGCAAAAAATGACATCATCCACTTATCCATACACTGAAGTATGAAAAAGTAATTAGAGCCAAAAGATGGCAAAATAAAAAAAAATTGTACAGGAGGTTTTCATTTTTGTAAATGTATGAAACATTATAAAAGCTATAACAATTTGGTATCCACGTGATCGTACTAACCCAAAGAATAAAGGAATAAAGTAGACATGTCATTTGGGGCAAACAGTGAAAGCCGTAAAATCCAAGCCCACAAGAAAACATCACAAATGCGTTTTTCACCATTTTCACAGCATTTGGAAATTTTTTTCCCGCTTCCAAATACACTGCATGGAATATTAAATACTGTCACTATGAAGTGCAGTTTGTTACGCAGAAAGCAAGTCCTCAGCCAGCTCTTTACATGGAAAAATAAACAGTTAGAGATTTTCAAAGGTAGGAGGAGAAAGATGAAAACGCAAAAACGAAAAAGGGCCTCAGCGTTAAGTGGTTAAATACTGTCTCTACAAAGTACAATTTGTAAATCAGAAAACAAGCCTTCACACAGCTCTGTAAACGGAAAAATTCAAAAGTAATGATTTTAAGCCATTTACTTTATTCAAGATTTCACGTGTGAAGCAACGTGTGCTATTCTTATTTCTTTAGTTTTTATTTTTTATTTTTTACCACTGATTCATGCTAGCCTATGGAATCACAGCCTATTTTATCCATGCTGATGAACTTTGAGCATATCATATTATGTTCTATTCTTCACTGTTAACTTGAGAATTTGCTGCTATTGAATCAGGCATCATTAGGTGTCCTTATCCAAATCCTTTGTCGCAGATTTTGTGATTTATGAGTGGAACAAGGAAACAAGGCCCAATTAATCCCGCTATAAATCTACAAACTCCAAA
Source organism: Engystomops pustulosus (assembly GCA_019512145.1). NCBI lineage: Eukaryota > Metazoa > Chordata > Amphibia > Anura > Leptodactylidae > Engystomops > Engystomops pustulosus. The sequence continues at coordinate 58,511,946 of CM033643.1, read as the reverse complement.
GGATGCAAATAGTGTCCATTGTGGAGCAGATTTGGTACTGTACAGAAACTATAACACAGATATGGACAGATTCGAAGCCAATAATTACATTTGTTGTATACTAGAAGCATGTATCCTTTTTGCCTTGCAGTGAACCTTATATAGTAAGCTGCATTCATTAAATATTGATCTAAAACTAGAGATGACCAGGAATGGTCGAAATTCAGGTTTAATGGGTTTGTCTGAATTTCACTTAAAAATTTGGTTTGGGACCTGGACTTTGAGACGAACTTTGACCTGACCACGAACCCTATTAAAGTAATTGGATCTTGATTTTATAACCAAAAAATGGCTATAAAATGGGACTAGTAAGCCAGAATAGGCTAGGGAAAGTAATAATAAGAAATAATAAAAAAATATAATTAAAAAAAAATATGTCACAGAAGTTAAAGACATTCTGGGAGTTTAGACCCAGTTACTCAATCTCATAGCAATAAAATAAGCAAATGGAAAACCACACACCCTTCCTATTACTGTAGCTTAAGGCACTCTAGATGTTGAGACCCAGTTAGTTGAATACAAATTTAGACCACAAAGTGGTCTAATTTTACATGCCAGCTTCATGACCCCCTATCTCTGACCTGGAGGCTGGGCTCTCATGTCACAGCAAACCAAATTTTGAAGTGAAATTCAGACAAACCCATTGAACCTGAATTTCAACCATTCCTGGTCATCTCTAGTTTTTAATTAATGCAGCTTACTATATAAGGTTTATCTGCCAGGCAAAAAGGATGCATGCTTATAGTACACTACAAATGTAATTATTGGCTTAGAATCTGTCCATATCTGTGTTATAGTTTCTGTACAGTACCAAATCTGCTCCACAATGTCTGTTTATTGCCATTCTGTTGTAAATAAAATGTCTCTGTATATATCATTCTGTTGTTTTAAAGTTTTTTTTTATATCCTTTGATGATCACTGTCCAGTTTGTATAAAATTATGTGAATTTTTTGCTCCTCTTTTGCACTCTATGGCTAACAGGGTACAAATCTATACTACAAGTCATATTTCATTGAAGCATTAGGTGTATAATTCAGGGTTAAAGTGTGATAAGAAACAATCAATCCCTGCAATGACAGTAAAACTAGCTTTTCTAGATGATTGTAGTATCCAATCTGAAAATCACTAACCAAAAAGCTGTGCAGTCCCAGGCAAAACAAAGAAAGTTTGTTGTACAGGTTTTGATAATTTTCCATGTATTAAAACACAATAAACCCATATAAATTTAGTATTCCCATAATCGTACCTACCCGAAGAATAAAGAAGATGTCTCATATGGGGCGCACAGTAAAAACCAAGCCCATATGAAAATAGCACAAATGCATTTTTTCACCAATTTAACTTCATTTTGAAATTTGTTCCACTTCTAAGTACATGACATGGAATATTAAATACCAACACTATGAAGAACAATTTTTATGCAGAAAACAAGAACACACACAGCTCTTTACTTTAAAAAAATAAAACAATGGAAAAACATAAATGAAAAAGGGCCTGTCATTAAGGGGTTAATGTAGTAGAAAATGTTAATACAGTACCTCTATGTGAAGTTCATTAAAACAAAATTCCATGTTTTGGAAATTCACCCTCTTTAGCAGTATTTTGCCAATGTGATGACCTAACAGTCTTGGTTATACCACATATTGTGGTATTAGACCTTTCTCTAGATGTTGTTCAACAGTGTAATATAATCAATCGCCATGTGACCCGGTAAAATTTCCTCTGTAGATTTGATAATATATCACACATTTCATTTTGATCATATTTCTGCTCCAACATCTGCATGTTAAAAGGATATTGCTTTACCCCATGGGATCTTCAGAATTCTTACTTCTAAAAGATATCCTTGTGATGGTTTCTCTGTTCAACATCCTGTTGAGAAATGGATTGGAATTATCCGCCACCTTCAAAGGAGAAGATCCAAGAATTAGCATAACTAATGCATTGAGAATAAAACATATATACAGCATATATATATATATATATATATATATATATATATAGATACAAAGAGGTGAGGCAGCACTCGGGAAAAGTTATGAACTCGGGTGCAATTCCCAGGACCTGAACCAAGGTCCATCAAACCATAGAACAGCAAAAAAAGGCAGCACTCCGAGATTTGTGGAAATCAGAAAAACATACTCATTTATTCACACATGTGTCAAGGCTACGTTTCGGCTCCTTGCATCTGGAGCCTCTTGCATCTGATTTCCACCTCCATGTAAATAACTGGGTCGGAACACCCAGCGTCCCTTTAACTGATTTTAGAGACTGAATTTTTTTTTAAAATGCCATTTTTTCAATAGGGAAATATATCTTTGTATATGCCAATGTTCTATGGTATATATATATATATATATATATAAAGATACAAAGAGGTGAGGCAGCACTCGGGAAAAGTTATGAACTCGGGTGCAATTCCCAGGACCTGAACCAAGGTCCATCAAACCATAGAACAGCAAAAAAAAGGCAGCACTCCGAGATTTGTGGAAATCAGAAAAACATACTCATTTATTCACACATGTGTCAAGGCTACGTTTCGGCTCCTTGCATCTGGAGCCTTTCTCAAGAAACATATCTTGTTTAGTCTCTGAGCTGAGTGGTTTTGTTTAAAAAACTATTATAAAAATTTCAGGACATTGGGTTGCATGCTGCTTGCCGTTCATTTGGCCGTGTACCAGCCTTTTGAACATACACAGCGTCAAACGTGGCGGGATGGTAGTGTAGACTAAACCTCCCGTGCGGCCCTTGTTTCCGATACAACTGCTCGACTTTTAACTGTCTTCAGTGTGCTGCCGTTGTTCGCGTTTTGCATTGGTCTATTCCCCCTATGGGTACTGTGACGTCGGTTACATACTGTTGGCGCTACGTGTGTGTCCGGGCCTGCGTGACGGGCTGCACGTCGCCCCCATCTACCTGTCGCCAGTGTTCGTACCGCCCACTCGTGGGGGTACACCGACACACACCCGGTCTGCTATCGGCTGAACTTTTTCCGACCTGTGCTTCGTCCCTGTCGGACCCGCTGTGTGAAGCCAGTCCCTCACCTTGGAGCTGTTCTAACGGAGGTGGATAATATATTAGAGGGGGGGTGGAAAAAAGTATAGCGAAACGAATTGATCTAAATAATATCCTTCTCATGCTTGCGAAAGCTCCTAGAGCAAGGACCAAAACGGGAGCATGACACAGGGGGGGGAAAAATGAGGACGGTTGTCTGATTTCCACAAGCGCGAGGGCTTGCGGTGTTTGGCGGGGCGAATGGTTTGATTGACACCCAACCCCGGAAAAAAAAAAGGTATCCACCAAAAATATACACCTAGGAGAACACTAAACATATCACAAAAAAAAACCGAGTTCTAAATGTCCGGGAGTTCGCCAAAAATCACCCTTCTGTTGTAGCTGGGTGGGTATATATATATCATAAAAAAAACTAAGTGGGCCAATATATCTATATGTATATTTATGTTAGATAAGATGATAGAACAATTTATGCCCCATGCACATACTTTAAAAAAGCATAGATATTAGCAGAAAAACGTCCCATGCATTCCATGGGCATACAGCCATCCATGTGCAGTCCAGAACCACTAGGAGGTGCACTCTTCAGCCGGCCATAGTCAGCCATCCCACCATATTTTATACAGATACGGTGCAGTACATTGCCATACTGTTGAAATACGTCTCGTATTTACGATCAGAATACAGCCGTATATACAAAGAAAGACCATACGGTCGTGTGCATGAGGCCTTACTGTGTTTCATGCTCTAGGTTCAAAACAGAACTGTACGACCAGTCTGCAGGATCCTCCCTCCTGTGTGTTAGGACAAATCTCTTTCAGATTTCCTCTGTACATTTGTGCAACAGTGCCCTTGCCCGTGGGAAAGAGGTTGTTTTTCTGTGACTGCAGCCCCTTCTCCTCCTTGGGCCTGTTAATAAAGTCACAGAAACATTAACCCTGATGTGGCTGCCCTGAATTGTAACTCATACTCCAGCCTTTTGTTCTCTTATGTTGCGGGAAATTCCCTATTACAGCCATCCATTTTCCTTAAATTGTACCCAGCTCTTTGTATGGCTCTTTGGGATACACGTTCCATGGTGGGGGTAAATTTTTAGCAGGCTCTAATTCTAGTTCTAAGTTAATTCTTAGTTGTGTGAAAGCACAAGGAAACAAATGATTCTACAGTATGCTTCATCAATTAGTTTGCAACTGCAGTGCTATATAGGATAGTTACAGAGTACTGGGGCTGGATTTATTTACAAGTTAGTACCCCAAGATGTTGTACTAGCATAGTGAAGTCGAGAATACCTCTATTCAGAGTACTGACCTGAGGCTCGTTTTTATGTGCATGCGCCTGTAGGCAGGGTAGTGGACTCAAGTCACGGGTCTAGTACACTCTGTACACCTCTGTTCCTCTATTCTCTGTGTTTAAGACACCTTTTAATCACATTTACGACCCCCCCCCCCCCCCCAAAAAAAGGTGTGGGCTATAGAAAGAAGTGTGAACGAAGTTATCATTTAGTATTAATGATAATTGGATATACACAATATATATAGACAATGGGGCAGATGTATCTTACTCTTGCAATTTGTGCCTGCTTTTTTTTTCTTTGAGTTATTTTTGGGCCAATTTCCTTTAGCTAGATTTAGCTGTACTTTTTGTACAGATTTGTGCACAATTTTCCTATGCCTGTTTTTCAAACCTTTAGGCTCAAATTTGTGATAAATTATGTCCCAATGTGCAGTTCAAAGAGGAATTTGGCACAAAACAGGCAAACTAGTCCTCACACGCACTTCATAGCAAAAAGTGTGTGCAAAATGTGCAATGCAAAAGAAAGATAATAATAAGATGCTTCGTGCCCCAATAGATTTTATTTATATTGGATATTTATCATCATCATTCTAATAATAATATGCTTATGTTGTTTCATGATTTATACAATATAAAATGTAACATACCACCTCAATCAGGATATTAAGCTCTCCTCATATGACCTGCAAAACTAAAGCAATATGGCACACAGTTGTATGTGTATGCTGGCAGAATGGTTCTTGGGAATAGTTAGCTTTTATATCATTTACAGTCCAATTCTTACCTAATCCGTTTAGGTCCCCACACTCTACCTCGATCATCCAGTGCTGATAGTGTGATTGGCAGAGAGTCAAACATGCTACTTAGGGCACTTGCTCCAGCTGCCTGTCCCTGAGATATTCTAGGATCAAGTTCCTCCAATGAAGATGCCACAAATTCACCAACATTACATAACTATATAGTTATGGCAATCCTGTTTTTTGGGAACACTACGCACCAAATTCAGCCATAACACACCCCCCTGTAACTAAAAGAGGAAACGATACAAATTACTGTAGAACATCATTGGTCCGTGCCTGTACTGGTTACATGGTCCTCCAAGTTGTTGATGTGCAGATAGAGAATCATTAATGACAGAAGAGACACAATGCTGCATGGGGTATTACTAGTATGATACGGTAGAGCCCCAGATATAAATTCTGAGGAGCCCTGCACTAGAGTACTGAATGCTCACTAAATATCAATAATCCGTTTAGTGTGGTCAGAAACAGAATTGTAGGTAACCCTTTATACTGAAAGTGCCCATGACCAATGCATCCTTTGTTGGAGGCAGATTACCACTAGTTACTATAGACTTCACCTTCACTTGCTCCATTTTGCTGAAGCTATTTCTTTCCTATATGCCCTAAAAGCCTTGACTTGGAGAGTATGTGTTGCTTTAAGGCATGTTTATAAGGCTGACAATCTATTATAGGACATTAAAAAGATTATATTAAAAAGACAGGAGGAGATTAACTAAAACAGTCAAAAATTTGAGCCCGTAAAACCTTAGTTGCCAACTTTGGCAACATTGGCTCACATTATCAAAACTAGTGCATCGTACATGTGCAGTTTGCCAGTGGAGTGTACAGAGTGTCATTAATTCAAAATTGGTGCATGTTCTTCATAATCTGGCGCCACCCTGCACTTCTCTGGAAGTGTGCACCATTTTCATACTGCATAAATTGTGGCGCAAATCAGTAATAAATGTTGCACAAACCCAACTAAGCACTAACACCCTTTAGGTGCATGTTTTTTCTGTCTTGTCGGACACAGAGCAGCCCAACACAAAACTGGCACAGACACTTCTAAATACATCTACAAGCATGTTGTGTTGGAACAATCAGGAGAAGGACTACTCACTTTATAATTTTGCACAATCATTTATTACTACTGTATATATAAACTATGCAATTCTACAGCAATCATGCAGTGACAGCTAAAACACACATTTACTAAAAACATGCAGTCTGTACTATGTGCAGTTTTGGCTGTGTAGTGCACGGGCGCCAGATTCAGGATTTCTGGAGCACGTTCTGCATGAATCCCCTGGCGCCCTCTGCCGCCCCAACAGAGTGCCCCACTTTTGTTTTGTGCACCTTTAACATTCTGTCATACTTTGCATGTTTACACAAAACCAAATCACGGCTCATGGTCCTTGATTCATGGATCGAGCTAGTATTCTGAGCACAATTGTTATAGGAGCCTTAGAATTGTTACAAAACCTCTCTGCAACAAATCTACCTAATGATTTTATGTAATCAAATATCCGCCTCACCTGTACCTGCCATTAACCAAATAGCATGTATGCTGCATATGAACAGCTCTACTAGTCCATGTCACCTAAAATTGAGCTACATCATCTGCCACACATGTCTTCACGAACCTCACATTTCTGCGCTCTTCGCCAAACCCATTCATAAGATTAGCACACAGTATGTGGAGTTTCTCTTTATGTTATGGTCTAGACGGGAGGACTCGCCGATTCTCCTGAAAAATCGCATTCATGAACATGTCCAAAAGATTGACCAACAAAACGAATATTCTTTCATCAAAATGTTTTTTTACTTTGTAATTCATCAGCCATATATACTTTTCAGTACTTCTATTTCTTACATAGAAGTCAATAATTCTTATGTAGTTATTGCTTGCAAGACTTATAGATACTTGGGGTCTAGTGAGCCGATTCACATTGCAAATATATCACTGTTCTTTTTTAAGTCCGGTATACGGTACATGAATTTCAGTAATAGAAAAGACTACATAAATACGATCCCCTAGGGCAGAGACTCTACCTCCTTGCACACCAATCAGGTGAACTCCATGTTGGTATGTTGACGTTTCGAGGGACACGACCGGCCCTCTTCCTCAGACATGGCAGTTGGGATCGTTACCGTAAGTTTATAGTGGCCTGTAAACCGGAATACTACTTGTGTACACACTACATTCTAATTTTACTGTTAAACTATGCAAAAGATATCATACTATCTGAGTTAGCTATGACCATATTGGTCCAGTGGTTCTTAGTAGTTTTCATAAGTTTGTCACAGGAATACGTTAAAATTACATTCCTCATTAACACCCTTTCGGCTTTTAGTCTCCATCTGCAGACTCCATAGACCTCTCGTAGGAGTGAAGGCGTTTTATAACCTGTTCCTTATCTTCCCAAAATCTCTTCTACATCCCATCCATCTCAATTCTGGATACCTGAGTCCCTTATTCTTTGAAATGTCTAGCTACTGTTGTTTCCACCATAACTTTCTTATTTCCAATTTCCCCCCTATTTTGTATCATCTTCTTTTATTGTTATTATCCCTGCTCCTGTTCCCAATATCCCAATCGCAGACCTATGTTCATTTAGCCTTGTTTTAAATCATCGTGAGGTTTGTCCTACATACATTTTTGCCACAAGGCTTGTTAATGCATAAACCACATTTTTACTGTTACAACGATGCCATCCTTTTAATGGTCTATATTTGTGCCATTAGGGGATTGGCTACTTTTTTCTCCCTTGATAATGAATTTGCAATTCTGACATTATAAACATGCATGGTCCCATTCTTCTTAGCTTGAAACTTGTTGTCTATTTGGTGTTATTTTTCTTCCACATATCTGCTCGTATTAGTCTATTGGCTAATTATTAACGCATTTCAACACTACTTTGCATATCTATTTAAGATCTGGTTTTTCCTTCTTGATATTGTCCAATTGTGTGTCATTTCAACATACCCATGTTTAAGGATGTTTTTGAATGTACATATGTTGTTATCATTGTTTGAGACAAAAGATGTCCTTTGTCATTCTTTGCTTTAGATTGGGCTAGGTTGTCGTAATTCCTGCCTTTATTTCCTTCCGCTGTGCTACCATTTCACTAACTCTAACCATTTCCTTTCTACAAAGCTATCTGTACACTTTTCCACCATACTTTGACGTGTAGTTCATATTCTCGATCTTCATTACAAATACGACGTGTTCTTAAAAATTGCGCCTTTAGGAATCCCTCTAAAGGTACCTGCATGATGGAAGCTAGATCTATTTATAAAAGATTTTTTTGGTCTGTGGGTTTGAATAAATGTAGTGTAGTGGCTGCTCCTCCCTTAGCATCCCTTCGTTAACACCGCACTACCACATTCACGTCGAGAAAGTTGAATACTGGAGGAACTAACCTCCTGCTGAAAAATTCAATAATGGATGACATTGATTAGAGTATATATTATCCATTCATTAACGTTCGAGTTCGCAGACCCCTCCCAAGCTACAACACCAAAGCGTCGTCCACATAAGCGTTGCCAGACGACGACTTGCTTTGCCGCGCGTGTTTGTTGAACAGGTCTTATTCCTTCAAATGTATACAAATAACTATTTGCAAAAACTAGGTCCACTGGGGACCCCATGTGAGGTCCCTGTAATTGTAGAAAAAATTCTGTACCAATTACAATAGTTCTATTTTAAGTACCACCTCTATTAACGTTATTCAAAAACCTCCATTGCATTTTGGTCCCGTAGGCAGGGTTTCTCACATAGTTTGTTTCTAACTGCATGTATCCCTTTCATCAGTAGGAATATAGTGGTACAGACCTCTTAACTCCATCTGCACAAAATATGTACATTACTGAGGTCAAGGTCTGTAACACTTCTCAAAAAATCACTAGTATCTTTCAAACATCTAGGCAAAACGATGTACGATAGGCTCTGTAAAAAACTATCTACATATATAGACAGGGGTCACAAGAGGAATCCACTCCGGAAACGATGGGTCCGTCCCGGAGGGGACTCTAACCTTTTATGTATTTTAGGAGTAGACATACAATAGGGGGATACTCTTGGATAGTTATTCATCAAACTTTCTTTATCAATACATCATAATGCCAAGGTAAACGCATCCTCTAGGATCTCATCAATTTCCTTTTTAAAGATATTAGTAGGATCATCCTTCAATTTCCTATAGACATTACATCTCAGCTAGTTTGTTAAAGCTTCACTAGTATATGCTATTTTATCCCATCAACCGTTGCACCCCCTTATTATCCAGCCTCTCATTCTTCTTTCAGAATTATGGCATCGTCTTCTGCTAGTAGTTTTTTATAGCTTGATATTCTGCTTTAGAAAGGTTAGGTTTTTTCTTCTGTACATTATCCCATTTTTCACATATTTCTCGTATTACTACTTGTTGAAAGCTGTCAAAATGGGAGAGGTTACTCATCGTGATCAAATGTACTACTTCTCTCTTATTTATCTGGAATATTAGCCCTGGTTTTCTATTTCAATCATTTTTAATCTTTAAAACATAATTAGTCCTTAGACCTCTACAAATTTATTTTAAAAGTCCACTGGTGAAATCGAAATTCTGTATTTCATACGTCGCACAACCCCAGTCCTTTATTCAGGACATTTATTTCTGTTGGGTCAGTGTTTTTTCCAATATTAAAACTAAATTCATTTTTCTTTGTGTCCTCTTCTGTTGGACGGTCTTTGTTTCCCCTCTTTCATTGATGATTCTCTGGACACGAACTCGTTATTGTACGTCCTCAGCCTTTGTTTCTTTAAAAAACCTTTTTGAGACGAACGTAATCTCATTCGATCATCTTTTTTGTTATTCGGGTATGTCACTTTCAGATGTTCCTTGATCCGAGCTGGTGTTCGATTTTTTTCGGGGTATATATGTGCGTCTATTTTCTCTTCTCTCCTCCTCCGCAGTATTAGACTCTATTATCTTAAATAATCTTGCATATCCCGAGTGAACTTGTGTAATTTTCCTTCAATGATGGTGTTCTCTGTTCACTATCATGTTTCGATGTTTTCCATAGACTAGAAACTCATTTTCTCCTTCCTCTTTTTTTAAATCCGATTCTACATATTAATTTCATCTTGTAGTTTATTAATTGCTTTCTGAAGATGTTTGTAATCGTAAGCATTTATAATCAAGAATATCGATTGCTGATAGCAAACCATCGTTGTATATATTGATCCTCTTTTAAAAAAATTGGACGTAAGGGGCTTCTCATTCCCCGACGGTATATACGTTTGACCTTGACATATTCAGTGAGAGTTGGAGGCATGTAATTGTAAACTTAGTTCTTTTTCTTCTTCATTGCCTCCAATTTTTTTTGAGAAGTTTCAGTCTTGGAGTCTTTTTTATAGAGCCCGTTCCAGTGTTGGCCACTGTTTCAGCTGATTGTAAGATGCTCTCTTATCAGCGTCTGTGAGAGAGTAGGTCTCTGCCCTATTGTCAGTATGCAAGCTAGTTCGTCAAATGACATGTTTTGTGGCCTCCACTCCTGTCGGAGATAATCCACTTCATAAGATAATCGCACACAGTATGTGGAGTTTTCTCTTTATGTTATGTCTAGGACGGGAGACTCTCCGATTCTCCTGAAAAATCGCATTCAATGAACAATGTCCAAAAGATTGACCAAACAAAACGAATATTCTTTCACAAAATGTTATTTTTACTTTGTAAGTTCATAGCCATATAATACTTTTCAGTACTTCTTATTTCATTCCATAGTTATACATATCAGTTCATACATTCTTATTATATGTTGGCCTTGCAAACTTTAGATATCTTGGGTCTAGTGAGCCGATTCTCACATTGCAAATATTCACTGTTCGTCTCTTTTTATAGAAGTCCGGTATACGGTACATGAATTATACGATAATGAAAAGACTCACATAATACGATCCGTAGGCAGAGACTCTACCCTCACTTGCCCCCAAGCAGGTGAACTCCATGTTGGTATGTGACGTTTTCGAGGGACACGCCCTCTTCCTTCAGACAGGCAAGTTGGGATTCGTTACCGTAAGTTATGTTGGCCGTAACCGGAAACTACTGTGTCACACTACAATTCTAATTTTCACTGTTTAAACTATGCAAAGTATTCATCATCTATCTGAGTTAGAGCTATGACCATATTGGTCCACGTGTTCTTAGTAATTTTCAATAAGTTTCGGTCACAGGAATACGTTAAAATTACATTCCCATTTTAACCCTTTTCGGGCTTTTAGTCTCCATCTGCAGATCCAATAGACCTCCTCTGTAGAAGGCGTTTTTTAACCTGTTCCTATCTTTCCCCAAAATCTCTTCTAATCCCCATCCATCTCAATTCTGATACCTGATGTCTATATTCTCTTTAAATGTCTAGCTACTGTTGTTTCACCACAAACTTTCTTATTTCCAATTTCCTATTTGTATCACTGTCTTTTATTGTTATTCCACTGTCCTGTTTCCCATATATCCTAATCTGCAGACCTATGTTTCATTTAGCCTTGTTTTAAATCAATCGTGAGGTTTGTCCTACATACATTTTGCCACAAGGGCATTTAATGCATAAACCACATTTTACTGTTACACGATGCCATCCTTTTAATGGTATATTTGTGCCATGTAGGGGATTTGGCTACTTTTCTCCCCTTGATAATGGATTGCAATTCTGACATGATAAAACATCACATGGTCCCATTCTTTCTAGCTTGTAAACTTGTTGTCTATTTGGTTCTTATTTCTCCATATCTGCTCGATTAGTCTATTGGGCTAAAGATCTTACCCTTTCTATACACAAATCTAGGTTTTTCTCTCAATAGTTGTCCATATTGGTGTGTCATATTTCAACATATCCCAATGTTTAAGAGATGGTTTTTTTAATTAAATAGAATGGTTATATCATATGTTGAGACAAAAAGATTGTCCTTTGTCATTTTTTTAGATTTGGGCTAGGTTGTCGTATCCTCCTCTTGCCATTTTTCCTGTGCTAAACCCATGTTCACTAACTCTAACATTTCCTTTCTACATCTGCTGACAAGTGAGAACATCAACCATGTTATTTACTAAAGTTTTGCTCAGAAAGAAAAGCTTATAGCGGCTAAATGTGTAGTAACTACAACAGTGTACACTTAGGATTTATTGTCCTATAGAAATGAATACAAGCCACACGCATCCATATGATTACTCATCTTCATTTTCTAATTTGGATATTGGCAGCAGTGCCCTATAATAAACTAATCTCGCACAGAAGAAAATGAACTTGGCACAGAGTAATGCTGTTGCTGCAGTTGGTGCAAGGCATACCAATGCGTTATATCTCCTTGTACTGGATCCAAGGGTCATCTAGCAATCAACTAGATGAACAACTCTTTTTGTATCATTATGTATTCTGACCAACCATGGCTTAATTTAATCTCAAGCTGCTTACAGTATGCAATACCTAATTCCACCATGATAATATGTAATATATCTAAACTTAAAATTCCCTAAGTAGAAATGGGCAAAATGGTTTCGGTATTGGTAATTTTTGGGTTAAATTGAATGAGATGCTCAGACTTTACATTCACAGGATTCTTTCACATTGGCACTTTTTTTCCACGTTCATCGGTCCAGTGATCTCCACAGTATGCCTCACATAGCCATTGATTCTACGGGTGTTTTTCACACATTGCCTTGTATTTCCTGATCCTTTGTTAGTGAAAAATAGACACATGTCTGCTCATGTATATTTTTTTCACTGATGCGGATCACGCCCAGAAGGCATAGAAATTCTATGGGTGCTGCAAAAATAACGGATCAAAATCTGTTTTTTTTACTGATGAGACTGAAAGATTCAAAGCATGTTAAACTATTCGTCGTCTTTTTTTGAGGACACAGAGACAAATGGATGCATCCCGAGACAAAACGGAGAAAAAAAGGAACGGACACGCAACTGAAGCTGAACATCAACACCAATGTAAAAGAGCCCTAAGGGTGTTTCTCCTTTTTTCCACATCAGTGATTTTTCAGTGAAACCACTTTGGCTATGACACGTACAGATTGTTTTCTCTTCTGACTTCAGTGATTTTTCATTGATGCCTTACTGAACCATTCATTCAATGGGCTTTTTCACACTTCAGTTTTTACACTGTTCAGTTGTCATTTAGACCCCTTTTTGAGTTCCCTGACGACACTGATCAGTTATTGCACCCAGTGAAAAATCACTAAAGCCAGAAAAAAAATCCAATCTGTATTGTCCAGACGCCAAACGGGTGCAGTGAAAATCACTGATGTAAAAAACCCGCCAATTTGAAAATAACAGTTAGCTGGGGCACCCAGGCGCTATTTTTCCTCCCAAGCACTGAAAGGACCATCTCACTCACCCCTCCTCGGCATTGCCTATTCCTTCCGCTCTATCCACCCATGCCATGAAGTCAGTATGAGATGCTGCTGAGTGAGGCCAAGGCACATGTGCCTGGTTAAAGTACAACTTTGAATGTGCCTGCAGGCACATTTTTGGGTGATAATGACCACAACTATGGTTAATGAGAAAACTCTTTATATCCAGGAATTTATGAGGGCCAGTTGATGTCATGGCATTGGGTGGGATTGCATGAGGAGACGGGGGTAGCAAAGAGCGGGGATAGTGTGAGGCATTCTGGGAAGGAGCTCCAGGAGCAAAAGCACTGGGTGCAACAACATCTTGCACATGAAACTTTAAAATACTTTGTCAAAGAAAGAAGGCGTTCTAGTATTGAAGCTCGCTCTTGGATCTGTGTGAGTATGCTTTTCGTATAATATATCAGTGGGTGTTTGTGGTCGACTCCTGTTAATATCCTAAAATCATTATAAGTGACAGCTGCAAAAACTTGCCTTTACACCTGCTTACTTCTCCATTGCACCTACTTCAGGTAGATCAACCAGGTAAAGTGTGCAGCTACAAACCATGACCTGTGCAGCAAGGGGCCTTCCTAAAACCCCCCAGTTGCAGCTTAATTTGGCATAATCAAGACACATATAAAGTTGAGTGATATCTGCATATGTGTTCTCTGTGTGTGTATATATACGTAATAAGTGCAATACATGTGTGTGTGTGGTGGGGGCACATTTAGTCAGCCGAAATTTCTGTCTCGACGTAACGAATAGTGCAGCCATGAACACCAAAGAGTCGCATGCAACACGATATTTGGTGGCGGGCACCTCTTAAATAATGTGCACAAGCAGTTTTCAAACGTGCAAAGTCCTACAGAAAACTTGGCTGCAGGTCCTAAGTAAATGGTTCCCAGTGTGTGAACTTAGCCTAGGTGGGATTGGGGGCTGCCCCATAATCTTTGCTCTTTGACTTGCCTTCCCTGTGTTATGTGCTGTATTTTCCATATCGGTGCCTGATAATGGTGTATTGAAAAGCTGTTGACTTATATTTCTTCATAGCAGGAAGCTAGGCTCGCATCACTAACCTGGTCTCCATCATTGAAGTCCGTAATCTAATTACTTTCATTCTCAGTGAGGTCAATAAAAGCAGTAATGCCGTCTATTGTAGTCTTACCCTCGCTGTGCCAGACACAAATTGGGATTTTTCCACATTTATATGTACTGAGTTTGCCTAGAAACAGATGTGATTACAAGGTTGTCAATATGACCACAAATAATCTTAGTCTTTTGACCTTACTACTACTTCCTCCATTCCCGCTATCATCATGTAGTCTATGTCCCTTGGAGCTCAGCTTTCAGAGATAAATTGTGATTTAGAGAACCAATCGTCTTCATTTTTTTTCTAGTGAAAATGTTTTCAGTATTTTTAACATAAGGATCAGAACAAAACTAAATTCATATTGATTTATTCACAAAATGAATCACTGGATCCTGTACACTGTTATCTCTCATTGAAATCATCTGCCGTCATTGTAACACATTGTGTTACCGGGGACAAGGCTCTGCTCATTTATATGTTCTAAGCGCACCATCCAAGGAATAAGCAGAAGAAGATCAACTTCCAATATTAAAATTTCTTTATTCAGACACAGGGCTAGAACATGTTCAATGAAGGACCCTCCCAATACTGACAAGTCAGTTTAATAAGTACCGGTAGTTGTTCTCTTTGCGTCCCACCATGTGTTCCTCCCTCCTCCTTCCTCCTCATTCTCTCATTGAAGAGAATTCCTGAGGAGAGACGAGCGTTTTCTCAGCCATCACATAAAGTGAGCCCTCTATCAACCCCCTCATTCGCCTCTCTCTCGGGAATTTTCATTCAGAGTCACACAGCCAATGTGTGAATGAGTAGCAGAGCCAAGCTTACTGAGCTGAAGAAATCGGGTAATTATACTTGAAAAAAACTGTCAACATTTTGTAACATTTAAGCCACTTAAACAAAAATTATGAACATTTGTATAAATTGCTTAACTAGTTTGTGTCACAAAAAGACCGCAAACTCTCTAAATGCCTAGTTTTGCCTAACTCATAAGAATCATTTATGAGCTGCAAATAGAAACTAATTGAATAACTGACTTATTTTTTTCCCAGTTCATCTAGTTGTCTTTCAGACATATTTCGAGTGCGGATCCAATTTCTGTTCTTGTAATTAATACATACCACTGTCGACGATGAATTCCACCTCCACCATTAAAATGTATTTCTACTTTATTTGTTTCTGCTATGCCTCACAGTTTAACGTTTCGAGCAGTAAAATGATCTAATTTTATGCCATAAAATATCATATTATTTAGTTTAATCACAATATTATTTTTACTGCGATTACTTTTTTATTGTGACATACTCTGGCCCCATGCTTTCATATATGGTCTGTATCTACCATCTTATTCCAAACTTTGGCTTGATTTTGTGTACTTCATCTTAGTATGGTATTTCGTTTACTTGTCACGGTGCTCCTGCGATCCATCACCCAGGGTCGTAGCACACCTGTGTCCCTCTCCCGGATTCCGGCCCCCGTCTTACACTCACCTTCCCAGGATCCAGCGTGACTCCGGCAGCGCAGCACGTGTGCCCCTCCCCGCCTCTAGGTGCGCACACGGCAGATTCAAGAAATTTAAAGGGCGAGCGCCAATAACACCGGCCAGCCCTAACTGCTTAAATTCCAGCCCCTTCCTGTGTCCCTGCTGGATCTTTGTGCCTCACAGCTTAAGAAAGCTCCATAGGCGATTATTCTGCATTCCTGTGTCTCCTGCATTCTCTGTGTTACCGAGTCCCTCTGTGCTTCCTGTGTTACTAGATTCCCTCAGTGTTCCTGTGTTACCATACAGAACAGTTACATATTGGCAGCAAACTGTACAATATAAAAGTTACATAAAAACGGCAGAACCCTGTATTCACTTGTACTAAAGACTCATTTATGAAAGGTTAACAGTTAAGCCATTCATGTTAACCATGCACAATATTATGTTTATTCACTTCCTAAAAATATGGTCTCATGGCCCTGGACTGTTTTGTATTTTTTTAACCGGTCCTGTCTTTTGGACATAAACTGTATATTATTTTTTATTAATCCATCATAAAAGGCACAACAAGGCTTTATAACCAAAAGCACCTTCATTCCTTTCCCCAAATGCTCTAAAAACTAGAAAGCAGATGTCTGTAGGCGGAACTCTTTGTTAGAATATATATGAATACCGCAACAAATGTTAGTAATTAGATTTCAGTTACTTTAGCTAGAGATATGATTGAGAGTGACGATGTGATAATGAGAAATGAAGTAATGAGATGCCTGAAAAATTAACATTTTCAATAAGAATCCTGTGTTTCAGCTTATTCCCAAAAGCCAGTGAATTTTTTTTTTTATAACTCCATTTACTTTATATTTTCAAGAAATTTTAAGACTAAAGAGGCAACCTTGCACTCATTGTCCCTGAAAGAGTTGGTGGTAATAAGGAATAATCTCTGCTAGGTCCAAGAAACCTGCACTTCCTAAACATAACTCTATATGCCAGTACTAACACTGAACATGTAAAATAGGGCATGCATACCCTGGAAACATTTGGAAAAATAGGGAACCACCCGTGAGTGTCGTATCTCCACACACGGAGGTAGAATCTATGAGGAATTTTCTGGGTGCAGTTTCACCAGAATTCTTTCAGGCTGATATTTTCATCTGCCAATAGATGATTTAAGCACTCTGTGCACTAATGTACTTGGTTCACAGGTTGAACGCGTTTCTCTAACTAGGATCCAAAAGTCAAATTGATTGGGTTTTTGGCAAGACTGGTATTAGAATGGCATATAAATTCACAATCATCCTTTGTTAGTGGGGACCGTCCGAGTGACCTCCAATATGTGAATTCAAAAAGAGTGGGTCTAGCAGCAGGGTCAGTAGATATAACACTTTATGATTCACTCACCGACTCCTCATCTTTGTGCTTCCTGTACAGCTCCTCGCCCCTCCTACCTATACTAATGTCATGGTCACTCACTGTGAGCTCTGTGAAGGAGCGGAGGGGAGCTGTACAGGGGCCAAGGTAGGGCTGAGAGCTGAGGATTTTGCGCAGAGACAAGTCACGTGTTGTTTTTGTAATCCACCAACCAAGGAGCCCAACCCGGGACTACCGAGGATTCCTGGCATGGTTACGTTAAACCCACAATTACATTGTATGCAAATGCTTAGGGAAAGCAAAACGACATATTGCATGCAGCTGTAATTGAGTTCTACAACCTGTCTATAGTGGAAATGAGTCCCTGGTGATGTTTCCCTTTAAATCTCTGGCTCGGCAACACAACATAGAATCCCTCTTCCACACAATTTAAGTTTTGTTTTGTAGGTTGCCCAGGCTTCTAGAGATTTCACATTTAAAGTGGCACAATTGGTGGGGCTGATTTTTATATCATAAAAATCCTCCCGACATGTCCTTTTTGGCTGCATTCATCAACTTCAGTAGGGGGGACTTATATACGTCCGACTTATAGGCGGCTGAATACTCCCCCATACAAGTTGAGAGGCACCCGTACCACTCACTTTCCGTAGCCCTTGAAAGATAGGACATGTCCCCATCTTTCCCCTGTATTACGGCGCCGCGGCCATACTAGCTATCGCTCACTCCCCTCCTCCTCTCCCCCGCTGCCTGTGTTGCCCGCCGTGCTAATGGAGCGGCCGGGCACCGGCAGTGTGCATTAGCCTAAAGTTAATATCTCTCGGATTCCCTTGGTAGTGCTCCATGTTATAAGCCCTAATTGCATGAAATTGACTGCAGCATCTGGGATTTGAAAAGTCCATGCTTTTTTTGAGTCTCCTTAATAAAATGGTCTCTAACCGTATTTTTTCAGAACCATCTCAACAAATCACCCGGTGCAAGTGGTTGTCACCCACCTGATAATGTCCAACCATTGCCACCTGGTACGTACGGACTATCTAGGGTAGCCTTTCACATCAATCTATTGCCAATATTTTTGCAAATCTTGTTAAGAAGTGCTATGGGGGGTAAACTGGTGAAAAGTAATGCGTTTATACCCACTTGTATAACTGGCCAGTCTCTGTGATAAGTGTAAGAGTTTGATGCCATGTCCACCTTGTATTATCTATTACATATTCGTTGCTTAAAAACTGTCTGGGGCCTGAAAAGGGTGCTTTATGTCCCCACCACAGTCACAGTAGGATTATCTTTCATGTAAGTAAATTAAATAAAGACTTTTGCCGCATTCAGTACTGCCCCTGTATTAACATAAGCTCGCCATACGGCCTTGTGACAACTTGTCTGAAGAATTAGAAAGAAAGGTTGTGCTCTGCTGTAGTGATTTCCTGACACTTACCTCCTTCCTGAGGGTCACTTTTATTAAAAAAAAATTTGCATTGCTTGACATCTGACAGCTTCATAGACAGCACCAATTATTATTCCTCGATTACCCAAAAAAAACCTCTCCAGCAAGCATTAAAGCCTTAGAAATTCAGCTTTTTATGCTCAAATAATCACTTTTAAGGGTGAGGACACCTTTAATGCTGTCATGCATTTCTAAGTAGTGTACTCAAGGGATTGAGAGAATTGAAGATCAAGACAGTTTGTAAAAACAAAAAAAAAGCCCTCGAGTGGGAGAAAGAACATTTTCTGTGATTAATAAATGGAGCTTTCTTCCTTTGTACTGTGTATTTTTTGGTACCTATAAGTCGCACTGTAATGATAAGCGCACCATCATAATGCCATGCTAAAATGTTAGTTCATATATAAGGTGCACCGGATTATAAGCCCACCTGAATTGTAAGATGAATGACATCAGGTGGCAGACCTGTGCACAGTTCAGGAACTGGTTGTCTGTACGTAACGGTTCACTATATAAGTCGCACTTGGACTATAATGTGCGACCTTTCATGTCTGCGAACAAAATCAAAGTATTTTTTTTGTGCGCCTTATAGTCCGAAACTACGTCAATAGTTGATTTCATTCAGTTTTTTTGCACAGCTTACTTGTATATTAAGAGTTCTATTGGCTTGACCATGTGTACTTTGGCGGGTGGCTGAATGGCACCTTATGTTGCCGTTTTACGACTTTCCCTGCTTGAATCTAGGGCCTTTCCTTTGTAATGTGTGTGTCGGGGAGTTGAAACAATGAAGTTTACCCCTTCAAAATGTTATAGCATCTTACTGATGCCTCTGGTCTTCTTCATTGACCCTCCATTAATACCACTACTTTGTAGAACTATGCTCAAGATCACAATCTGGCCTCTATTGTATTCCGGTTTAGGCTGTGTTTTTAAATATCACTATACATGTTGCCCGCCCTCTCCGGTGCGCCTATCAGAATCCCACCAGTAAGAGCCTTGTGAGCATGAGCCACAAGTAGTAGTCCACTTCAACTTGTGAAAGCCTTCGACTCCCCATCCTCTAAATGTGTTAAAAATTTAATGGACCCGCGTGTTGACACTACTCCTCTCCTCTTCTCCACTAGGTTACACAATTGAATGAAGACAGACAAGCTGGAAAACAAACATTCTGCCCCACGAGTATGTACAGATAGCCCTTGCATTTAGCGTGGGGGGTAGACTAATTCCCACATATAACACATATATACAAAAAGGGGTGAAGTGTGGTGTGTAGGGTCTCCTGCTACACACCACACCGCACCATGGCCAGACAAAGAAGGGGAGTCCTGTCTCAGGAGAGTGTTCATAGGTAGAAATGTATGATCTAGCACAATATTCCCTTTCAGAATCATTCAAATCACACACATGACGCAGACGCACACGCTGCGTAACATTACTTGCCGTTTCAGCCGAAACGTTGCGGGAGGTGGAATAAACACCAAGTTTGTTTTTTCACAATTTTGGAGTGCTGCCGTTTTCTTTGATGTATATATATATCCATCTTATATCTATCATCTATCCATATCCTATCTATTTATCTAATATCTATATACATATCAATCTCATATGTATCTATCTATTCATTATCTATCTACCTAATAACTATCCATCTTCTATCTATCCCATATCTTTCAATTTATTCATCTCATATCTAGCCATCTTTTATTCATATTAGATAGAAAATAGAAAGATAGATAGTTTTCATACTGGAAAATGGGGATTTTTTCCATTTTTGTAAAGAGCATCTACCATCAGAATATTTGATGGTAGACTGTCCTAACGTACTTGTTGGTGGCGTTTTCTACCCTCAGTCTTAACTTCTGGAAAAGCACCAGAAGTCTAAAAAAGGCTTTCTAAAAATATGCTAATGAGCAGGACACACTTCATCCTACATCACTGGTGCGCCCTTTTGGCACTGATGCTCATTAGCATATATCTAGAGAGTCCTTTTTAGACTTCTGGTTTTGAAATACAAACAAAAACATTACCAATAAGTAAGTTAGATATGTAGATGTAGATATTTTGGATCTGGTGCTACCTGTGTCAATGGTGCTACATGTGACATGATAGTGGATGAAAGTAATAAGTTACTCTATCTTTAGTGGAAGCTGAAATGCACGCATGTCTTATCCTACAGCAGTTTCTGTGGGTATAAATGTGCACATTAAAGCACTGAGGATGATACATAGCTGGCTATCTGCTGAAGGCGTGAATCACCATCGTATTACTCACTCTTGTGACTCATAATCAGACATTCCCCTCTGGCATAGCCATTCTTCACGAGCTGATCGAATGAGCAAACATCATCATATTACAGTGCATCATATTCTTCTTCCTTTTGTTACCCTATTGCCATACAGTATAACATAGTACGGATGGTATATTTCATTACTAATTTGTTTTTTCATTACTCTTTATTTTAGGAAAAGGTGAAGAATCCTATCCAGACCTTCTTGCCCTAGTCATTGCAGTTATTGTCACAATAATTGTAGCCCTTGGAGTAAAGAACTCAGTTGGATTTAATAATGTACTGAATGTCATTAACTTGGCGGTGTGGGTTTTTATCATGATTGCTGGCCTTTTCTTCGTCAGCGGAAAAAATTGGTCAGAAGGGAATTTTCTACCCTATGGATGGTCAGGGGTAGGTGACTTTATTTGTAGCTTTTTTAGCTTTATCATTTATATTTGCATTTACTGATCTCTGAAGTGTATATATATATATACAGAATCACTCCTAGACCAGCTCCAGTATGTTCCTAAATGACTTTGACCAATATGGCACTTCACACCCCCATATCTTGGGTTATATGTTATATAGATCCAAGTTTTCATGGTATCATATTAAAGATAAGAATCTGAAATTCAAATTGCATCAGGTTTGTGGTTCTGTAAGCTAAAGAACAGTAGATACAGGTAATTAAAGTAAACCTGTCACCAAATTTTACCTAATTAAATTACTATTCCCCTCAGGTATTGTATGAAATGTGTTTTCTAGATATACCTTATATACTCGAGTATAAGCCTAGTTTTTCAACACAAAATTTGTGTTCAAAAACCCTAACTCGGCTTATACTCGAGTCAACTAAAAAAGATAAAGTCAAAACCTTTCTGACATCACCTGTAGGTCCTCTTCTGTCTGGGACAGTCTGAGACAGTCTGAGACAGAAGAGGACCTATGGGGGACGTCGGTAAGATGAGTACAGTGTTATTTTTTTTCCTGCTACAGGGGCTGGGCAGGCTGTATGCTACAGGGGCTGGGCAGGCTGTATGCTACAGGGGCTGGGCAGGCTGTATACTACAGGGGCTGGGCAGGCTGTATGCTACAGGGGCTGGGCAGGCTGTATACTACAGGGGCTGGCAGACTATATACTGGGAGGCTGTAACCAATGCATTTCCCACCCTCGGCTTATACTCGAGTCAATGGGTTTTCCCAGTTTTTTGTGTTGAAATTAGGGGTTTCGGCTTATACTCGGGTCGGCTTATACTCGAGTATATACAGTATTTCTAATATATAAAGCTGAGTGTATGTGTATATATCTATGTATGTCCAAAAAAAGGAAATCTGCACCATTGCGTTTACAATCACCAAATTTTGCACAGCTGCTCTTTGTGACAAAGGGAATGTGATAGATTAGGTTTTTAGTCAAATTTTTCACTCTGGGTTTACCAAAATACAATTATTAACCAACATCTACAGGAGCGATTGTCTGCTGCTGCCGCTGTGGCGGTTAGCAACCAATCACAGCTCAGCTTCTAGCAACCAGTCACAGCTCAATTTCAATTTAGCCAGAGGTCATTAATATGAGCTCTGAGCTTTGATTGGTTACTAAAGGCAATGGATGTTATTTACCCTATGCCAGCTCTTGTGTGCTGGCGTATGATAGTCCCGCTGCTGCTCTGGCACAGCCAAAAACATCAAGAGGTTATAGATACAGGTAATTAAAGGGAACCCAGATTTTACCTAATTAAATTACTATCCCTCTCATGTATTGTATGAAATGTGTTTTCTATATATATTTCTAATATATAAAGCTAAGTGTATGTGTCTGTGTATATCCAATAAAGGGGGAGTGTCACTACAGGGTATTAGGTTTTACGGCACCTAGAAACATGATTTGGTGTATTAAGGATAAGAATCTCATCTTTTAGTTGTCATTTGTGGTTATGTGGGCTACAGAACTGGAAATATAGGCAATTTAAAAAAAAGACGGGGATTGGATTTAAATCTGCAGCTCTCAATTTCCAACTATGTCTTTAACTGTCTGTGTCTCTGGTTCTGTAGCTCATAGAATCCCATGCCTAATGGGATATGAAGACACACACAAATTCCCTGACATTTGACAAAGAGCTAAAACGACAAAGAAAAATTAGGTACAAAAAATAGACTCATAACAGGCGCAAAGGAGGTCAAGACAAATTGGGTGCAAATTCAGGATCACTACTACACGGTGAACTCTGACGAACTGCTTGAAAAAGTCACAAAAAATACCCCAATGGGCTCAAAAAGTCACTAAAATACAACCAAAAAAGGCACATCAGATTAACATAAATGACCCCCAAAAAGACCTCACATTAGGGGGAAACAAGATAAATGACCCCCAATATGTGCTGCAATACACATATAACAACAGGATTCTTAGTAGGAAATAAAAAGGAACCATGAGTTCTAAATACACTGCAGTTACAAGGAGATAGCTGGGGCTTCTGTGCAGGGTCACTCCAAATATAAAGCATCACGCAAAGAGCAGTGGAACAGGAAACGGATACAAGAGCTTAATCCAAATCTGTGCATTTCAACAACAAATCGTATAGCCCAAACACACACGTTGGGGGGGATTTATTAATGCACTGGCGCCACAAGTCTGGTGGTTTTACAGCAAAAACAGTATCTAAAATGCCTTGAACCACATGCACCTGACTTGTCCGATTAAGGGGGCGTGACATCAGTGAGATGGGCGTGATATCACTAGAAAGGGGTGTGGCTTGTGGAAAATCACACAGTTTAGACCAACTAAAAGTAGGTCTAAAGTAGGAACCAACAGTCTTATCCTGCAGCAGAATTCCTTATTACAGTGATGGATCTGGCACAGGGAATGACAAGGGTTTTTCAGATAGAAACTGACAGAATCTAAGACACATTGGGGCACATTTACTTACCCATCTGGAGGAGCTCCCCGAAAGTGCATTGTCCGACAATAATACACTGTCCCGCGATTCACTAAGATCGTGCGCTCGATATCCTGCATGTGTTGCTTCCCCGCTCAGGTCCGACAAAGTTCACCTTCTTCTTCCTGGCGCATGTAAGTGCTTGGTCTTGCAACACAATTTGAAAGTTAAATCCCGCGCTTAGTCCAAATCCGATCGCGTGCGACACAATCCCCTGTTAAATAGTTGTCACCTCAGTGCAGAACCCAAAAACGTCAGAAAGACAGACAAAAGTCCATCTGCGGAACCTTAGTAAATAAGCCCCATTGTTGAATCCACCCCATTCAGTCACACACTCGCACCTAGACACACTATCAATCAATGGAACATTAAACCATAGGTCCCATATTAAACACAATCCCAAGGGCTTCTTATCTATAATATCATACCAAAACATAGTTGAAGGTGCAATAGAGACCAACATATGAGAATCTAAAGTGACACTCCCCTCCAGCCTCTAAAAGCTAAAATTGACTCATCTTCGAGAAAATGTGACGCTTCTCGTTTGCATATGACTTTGGAGGTGATTTTTTAAATTAAGATTTCACATAAAAGAGGGAATGCTAGAAAGGATATTTCACATCCTACCTATGTTTACAGATAATACTTTGCATATAGAGGCACTGTCTTGAGCAAAGGCAGCAGCTAAGAAAGGCTTACTTTTTATTCTTTGTATAAACCACTGCTGTCATCCAGTATCCTCAGAAGAAAGGTGGATTTCGCCAAGCAGCGCTGCTATTACGGTATTTCATTATAGCAGTTAATAATAGCAGGAGTAATAGGAGTAAATGCAGTAATGGGTGAGCTCCATTCTCCATTCTAGTGGATAGGGGATTAATTTATACATTGCCAAACCTCCTTAAATCTGTGCCGTGAATAATAAACTCTACTGAAACTAAATTTATGTATTTGGTAATTTGCTTGTTATGTCTGTTTTATGTAGGTTCTGAAAGGTGCAGCCACCTGCTTCTATGCTTTCATTGGGTTTGACATCATTGCTACTACAGGAGAAGAAGCGAAGAGCCCCAATACTTCCATTCCATATGCCATTACCGCTTCCTTGATCACCTGTCTAACAGCATATGTATCTGTAAGTAATCCTGATGTATAATCCATAACACAAAATGCTAATGTTACTGGCAAAACAGCAAGGAAAAGATTCACAAAACCAAAGAAAAGTAAGAGCTTTCCTTAGAAGACTTTGCCAAACGAGAGAGAGTCTTAGAAAAGCTATCATTTCAAGTACAAAACAGCTATCATTTCTTCAACTACTCCTGAAAATTGAAAGCCAAAGCAACAAAAACATCAATCTTTTTGACTGTTTTGTCAATCTCACATGTACTGTACAGTTGTATCTAAAAGGGGCACATATGCCATCTATTATTCATTGCTTGAAGATGCAAAGCATGTATCTTCTACACTGTGGCTATATTGCCAACCTCAAATTTTTGTTTCCTGGACAAAATATTCAAAATCACAGTCAATATTTTCGAATCGGATTCAAATCAGAAAACAATAAACTACACGGTATGGCCACATCAAGGCTGTATTGCAGTCAAAATCACATTGGCCATGCCAGCCGGTGATGTATTCCATTAGTTCATTCCAACTGTTTGTTTATTGAGTGTTCCTAGTTAAAGGCCATGTGGTAACATGCTAAACCATGGTCCTATTAACAAGAAATTCACAATAAACAGTCTGCTTGTAAAAAACTTCATGGATATAGTCTGCAGTACAGCCTCAGCGCTTAATATGATATAATAATGATATATCCTCAACCTAATATACTGTACAGATATTAACTTAATACCCGATTTTTAATGCGAGATGAACATTTACTAATTCTGTTTAAGAGTCATCAGACTTGCAAACACATCAGTTTTTTTCCACTAATACTTAAAGGGGTTTTCCCATGAAGGCAAAACCTCTTTTTTTTAAAGAGGTTTTTCCACGAAGGCAAGTTAGGCCCTATCCAAGGGATAGGGCCTAACTTGCTGATCAGTGGTGGTCTCAGTGCTGAGACCCCCGCACATCGCGATCTCCATCAGCTCCATAGAGATTAATGGAGCAGAGCGGTCATGCGCGGCCGTCTGCTCCGTTAGTCTGAGGAGCGGGAGGGGTCGGTCGGTCCCCTGGTTCTCGCGATCTGAGGGGGTCTCAACGCAGAGACCCCCACTGATCAGCAAGTTAGGCCTTATCCCATGGATAGGGCCTAACTTGCCTTCGTGGAAAAACCTCTTTAAAAAAAAAGTCTTTGCCAATCTTGTCTTTGTTAATGATTACCAACCTTGGTTTTTTTTAGTTATTTGAAAGCCAATGAAGTTAGTGAAGTGGATGTCGTATGAATGGGAAAATAAAAGGAGAGCCTTACACTTCTGGCTTTGGCTAAAAAAAACCTGTAGTGACATTTTTCCATAATGCAATGAAGAACTTTTTTGCTCTCTGCATTTGGCGTCTCTCACAGCCCCTCCCCACTGCTCTTAGTAACTGCCATTGTGTCCAGCCAGAACTCTTCTACAGACAGGCCCGTCTAATAAAGAGAGGATTGTATTTAATAGAGGGGGCACAGTTTATAGCTAATACTAGTATATAGCTAATGCAGGGAGCACAGTATCTATCTATATTTATTACAGGGTGCACAAAATTAATTTAAAGGGGGGACTA
The DNA here is from genome assembly GCA_019512145.1 of Engystomops pustulosus. Lineage (NCBI taxonomy): Eukaryota > Metazoa > Chordata > Amphibia > Anura > Leptodactylidae > Engystomops > Engystomops pustulosus. The sequence goes on along the minus strand of CM033643.1, from coordinate 58,485,154 downwards.
CATAAATTCATTCATTATGGGGGTACTGTATACATGTAAAATAGAGGGCTCTGTACATATGTAAAATCATTTGGGGTCTAGGAATTGGTCCTGGTGCTGTGTTTCTGTACTCTCCTTGTTTATTGGACACCATACTGGTGCTGTATTTATGTACTTTTTTCTGGTGAACTATATATCTAAATCTCTATTATAATAATCCATGGCGGGAACAATATTATAATTTGGAAAATACTATACATTTTAATTAAAGGGGGGACACTATATATGTTAGAATTCATTTAGTAGGGTGCAATGTTTAAACCAACTTAGTGGGATAGTGCGATGTATACTATTATCCATACATAAACACTTGTCTCTAATATATTTAATTTGTGGGGGACTGTTTATGCTAAAAATGGTGGCTGGAAATTAGCTGGAAATATTCCTGGCTATAGATATTTCTCTTATTAGTTTTGACCACATAAGCATTAAAGGGATTGTCTGGAGGTTGAAAAATATGGTTGTTTTTTTCCAAAAACAGTACAAAACCTGGCCATGGTTTGTGCTGGTATTACAGCTCAGATCTATTGTGAATAATTAAGCTTACCAGCAATACTATGCAATACCCATGGTCAGGAGATGAGTTGATTTTGGAAAAAAGTAGCCATGTTTTCCAACCTCATGATATACTATTTCAGTGATCATGTACATAATTCTTCTTCTAACCCTGTTGCTAATTGTCTTTTTTAGGTAAGTGTTATATTAACTTTAATGGTCCCATACAATATGATTGATTCAGAATCCCCACTGATGGAGATGTTTGTAGCACACGGATTCTACGCAGCGAAATTTATTGTGGCAATTGGATCTGTAGCTGGACTCACTGTCAGCTTGTTTGGTTCACTGTTCCCCATGCCCCGAGTGATCTATGCAATGTCTGGTGATGGCTTGTTGTTCAGGTTAGTATTGCTTGCTGAATTACACAGAACACAGCTTTTCTGGTCACAGAGAATCTATTTCATGATATATTCCCTTACTTGCTTTTATAGGTTTTTATCCCATGTCAGCTCTTACACAGAGACACCAGTTGTTGCTTGTATTGTGTCTGGATTCCTCGCTGCCCTACTATCTCTACTGGTCAGTCTGCGCGATCTGATAGAAATGATGTCCATCGGAACTCTATTAGCCTATACCCTTGTATCTGTGTGCGTCTTATTATTGCGTTACCAGCCTGAGAGTGACATTGATGGTTTTGTAAAGTTTCTTTCTGAAGAGCACACAAAGAAAAAAGAAGGAATAATTGCTGAATGTGAGAAAGAAATCTGTTCTCCTATGAGTGATGGAGAGGATTTCAGTGGTCCAGCCACAAACACCTGTGGGGCAAAGAATCTTCCATCTCTCGGAGACAATGAAATGCTTATTGGTAAATCTGACAAATCCAACTACAACGTTAACCATCCAAACTATGGAACAGTTGACATGACATCTGGTATAGAGGCAGATGGATCTGAAAATATTTACCTTTTCAAGTTGAAGAAATTCATAGGCCCACGGTACTATACATTGAGAATACGGCTTGGCTTACCTGGAAAAATGGATCGGCCTACACTCGGCACAGGCCGCACAGTGACTATCTGCGTCATGCTTCTTTTCATCTTAATATTCATCTTCTGCTCTTTTATAATATTTGGCGCTGATTATGTTTATGAACAGGTGTGGTGGGCTATCCTGTTGGTCGTTTTGATGGTACTGTTGATCTGTGCACTGGTATTTGTTATCCTGCAACAACCAGAGAACCCCAAAAAATTGCCGTACATGGCACCTTGTGTTCCATTTGTTCCTGCATTTGCCATGCTGGTCAACATATATCTTATGCTGAAACTGTCGTCCATTACATGGATACGATTTGCTGTCTGGTGCTTTGTAGGTAAGTTATGAACATTGCAACAAAGCTGGTGTTTATTTCTGTCAATATCATTATTTTATAAATATTTTCATAATAATATATTATTATTTATTTGTCAGAGCATAATGAAAACATAAGAAAAGAAATATATCAGCAGAATGTTTTCTGAAACAGGCTATTACTTTTTCATAATGGAATTTGCAGGAGGCAATGAGGAACTAGCATTAATACCCAGTACCACCTACTATTTGTGCAAAGCCAAGACACAGGTGGAATTACTGGCAAAGATTTACTAAATCCCCTGCGCCAGTTTTCTGTCAGACTTTGCAAATTCTTTAATATGCAAACTGCTTGCACGTGTATTTAAGAAGTGTCCGAGATTGTGGCACACGCTGCACTATAGCCACCGTGACACAAAATTCTAAAATTAATAATAATAATTCCTATATTTATACAGAGCACAAAGATTACACAGCGCTACACTGAGCTTCCCGAATCTCTGCACTGAAATGGGTGTTTCAGTGCTCAGTCTTACTGTGCGCTTCATGCAAAATCGGAGAGAAATGTGTAGCACATCCTATGTTAAAGGTGCACCAAAAAAATGGTGTGTGAAGAATGGGAACCGCAAATCATCAATCTGGCGCCCTCTGCACACTACACAGGAAAACTGCACATGGTTTATAGTAAATGTGGGCCACTAAGTCAATATGAACAGGAGGACATTTTGTAGACAAAAGCCATGCACTTTTCAGGCAGCCTTTAATTGTGTCTCTGCCTGAAAGGGAACCAATCACTACATTTTTCACAAATACAGCTAGTGGCTGGTTCCCATAGAGGCCTATTAAATAACTGACACCCGTCTTTAAGCTAAAAATGGTTTCCTTCCCATCTCCATAAAATCATAGTTAGAAGCTTGCCTGTTATCTAGGGGTATCTAAAGCGAGTCAGGGGGCATGGCCTAATGTCACGTGACCAGGGTGACATCTCATGTCCTTTATCCTCCTAACATTAGTAAACTGTAAACCATGCACATAAAATCACAGCATGCCTACATGGACTTCTAATCCTCTCCATGCAGGCTGCTGTGATATCATGTGCTCAGATGTGCCCCGAATCACCCACATTACAAGGAGTAATTCTGTGGCCTCATGGATGCGACCCTGCATGCAAGGGTCCCTGAGCAAATGCCCAGTTTGACACCTCCTTACCCCAGCCCTGCTCTCCTTGCACAGTTGCAGGAAGTCAGTGTGTGTTTGTGTGTGTGAACCCTAGACACAGAGAATGTGTTATTTTCTTATCCTGAATATATTTAAGAAACTTTTTTTGCAGGAATACCCCTTTAAAAGATGTATATTGGTGACTTTTCTTATATCCTGACACCACAAAATATAACATATGTATCCTACACACACAGTACTAAGACAGTGAAGTAAAGTAGCCACCACTTTAAGTGTAGGTTGTAAGGTGTGGACAAGTAAACCTATTGAATGCATAACTTTTAATTTTAATATTTAATATACAGTACTTTACTGTGTTTCTGAAAATAACAGATATGCCACATTTCAATCCCTTTATCCTGCCCTTTCTGTCATTTAATTATACAGGCAGTCCCCAACATATGAACACCTGACTTACAGACGACCCCTAGTTAAAGATGGACCCCTCTGCCCCTGTAACCTCTGGATGCTTTACTATAGTCCCAGACTGCAATGATCAGCCGTAAAGTGTCTGTAATGAAGCTTTATTGATAATCCTAGGTCCAATTACAGCAAAAAACTACGGGCAAAAAAAAATTTGTCTGGATCTATAAAATATACAGTTTCGACTTTCATACAAAATACAAATTCAACTTAAGAACAAACCTATGGAACCTATCTTGTATGTAACCCTCCTTATATTTTCATTATAACCACTGAATATTTCAGGGATTCTCCCCAAATACCACACCAATGTATTTAATAAAATTGCATAAAGAGAATCACTATAATAATAATTTCTTTATTCTTATAAAGTGCATACAGATTATGCAGCACTGCAAAGAGCTTGCCAAATCAGTCCCTGCCCCCAATGGGGCTCACAATACATAAATATGCGTGTGAATAGATACTGCTTAGGTCTGCTAATATATGGCTTAATCTACACACAGGGGTCATAGAGGACCTCCATGGCTTGTTGAGTACAGGAAGGTTTCCAAATTGTAAGCACTTCATATAGCGCTTATGTAATTCCAGATGTATCCTCTTCAGACACTAAGAGCAGATGGCTTTTCTAGAGAATTGTATATACATGGATTATATATTAGTTTTTTTTTCTTTACCATGCACTCTCACTGATTTAGAGATTAGAGAACCACACAATCATACTGACAAGCTTAAGTTTGTATTCTATTTTTTTACCTTGTACCCCATGGAGTACAGGGTGCATAGTAGAGGGTGCAGAGATTTCCTGTACATCTCTTGTTCACAGGGGTACATAGCAATTAAATATACAGTGCTGCCAACATTTCATCTCCTTAAGTCTTTGGCATGCAGCTGTGAATTATGAATTCTGCATATATAATGTTACATAAAAGAGTAATGCACATAAAAGGCAATTAATACATAATTTTTTCAGCGAATAATATTCACGTCAGATCGTTTGGTTATAAAGACTCATCAAACAGAGACCATCAGAGCAGATAGTTGCAGTTTTAATTGGGCTTTCGCAGGACAGCGCTCACCATGACTCGGACAAGATAGAGCCTCATTAAATTTCTATGAACAGAACTTTGCTCATATACCATCTGGCACTGCTAGACCTGAGGCTGCTGTGCACATCAAGAGATTGCTCTAACACTCATCATGCATATTTAATTTGTGAAGCTGTCAGCGATAAAATAATTTAGCATCTCAATCAACATATTATCCTCCCGATGTAGCCAAATTTCATGATAGGGGTTGGTCATCAACTGTCAAACATATGTGCCTCTCAACCAAACTCATCTTCATTACAATGTAAGTAAACATGAGAGGGGAAAGGGGACATGGAAAAGATCTTCGGGTTAATCTGCCCTTGTAATTTCACAGTTCAGAATTTGGACATCTTCCAATAGGTTGTTCATTTAAGATGCATGAAGCAACTGGACACCTAAGGAATTTATTTTGATGTGATAACATCTAATGAAAATCGGTGGAACATGGTGTTCACAAAGAAAGTGACTTTAACCGGACAAGTCATGACCCGTTTTGGTCTGTACTTTTTACTTGTATGTTTTAAAAAGTTTATGGCATAAAATGTAATGACTACAAAAAAGTGAACTACTTATTAGGATTTAAATAAAATGCTGACATGTTGATGACCTACCCATAGGAACATTTCCACCAGGGAGCATACATAAATGAAGAATCCAAGGAAACAGCACTCCAATGAAGTATAAATGGTTTATTCACAACATATGTTTCTCACTGTTGGTGAATACTTCATTGGAGTCCACAGAAATAGAGAAAATAATTTCACTATGACCGGAAATCCCAATATTATTCTTCTTATTCGTTATTCCATCTTAAACCACCGATGAACAACACCAATCCTCAGTTTCTCCTGCTGAAAGTATGTCACCATTCAGACTAGCACCATCGCACTCTCATCATCCTCCTTTAATTATATTGTAGCTGGAAGAAAATATGCAGGCAGATGGTGTGGTACGTTCCAACAAAGTTAAAATTTATTTCAGTTCATCATACTCACAAGAGTCAATTAAAAATGTGCATACCACAAGTTCAAATAACGGGACGCTAGCTTTCCTATCTGCCCGACCCAGGGTTTCGCCGGCAAAGCCGCCCCGGAAGAAGATCTGTTACCACTGTGCTGGTCTTACCCTGTCATTGCTCATTTATGCAGGGAACATACCATAGTTTAGATTATCAATATCAGGTCCATTGGGATCCACAGAACCAACACCAATCAGCCTATTCCATGAGTGTAATAGTGGAATCTTCACAACGCTGGATCCTTGGCTTTTTTAATGATGATCCTTGGTGTCGGGCCTGTCCTGTCATAACCTGTCATTTTCTTTATATGCAAAACTCCTTTAGATAACATGAGCAATCTGAAAAGAATAGGAAACTTCATGCGTGAGAGTAAAAGGGTATAATTTGTACTATGAAAGTTAATAAAACCTCTAGTATCTTTACTAATAGCATATGGTCTTCTTCCTCTAGGCTTGCTGATATATTTTGGTTACGGTATGTGGAACAGCACCTTGGAAATCAGTGCAAGAGAGGAGGTTCTCCACCAGAGCACATACCAGAGATATGATGTGGATGATACCTTTTCAGTGGATGATAGCTACTCTTACCCTCCTGAAGAAGAAAAATCCCAGGACTGGGGAAGTGCAGATACAAAAGGCTACCACTATCAGCAGACAGGGGAGGCACAGGACAGCAACCGGACAAACAGCAGATCTAAAAGTAAAGGAAAGCATAAACAGGACTTTGATGCATTGATTGCCAATGAGGAGTTAGACTACCCAGAATAACAGTCACACATTGTGTTTGTGATCCACCTCAACTGTGGCCTAAAATGCAACCGCTTCAAGGGCCTTGTATGGGGATTTTCTTCTCTATCATACAGTGTACTGCTTACTAAGTTGTAAAAAAAAAGTGTTTAATGTTTTGCAGATTTTCCTTCTCATACATATTTGGCCTAAATTATCTAAATATCTTTTATTCAATCACACTGCACATAGTTTAATACAGTACAGAGTAAAATGTTTCTTTTCATTCTCACTGTAGAAGTTAGGGTCCAAATACATGGTTATGGTGGAGTTTACTTCCATATTTTATTTCCTATTTATAAAGAATTTATATATTTATACATTAAAAAACACCTTCATTATGATCTTGGAAAAGAGTAGTGACGACTCAGATAATGGATAGAAATCTATAAGACAAATGGTTCTAAAATATTTTAAAACCAAAGTAAGAGGATGTGCTTGCTTAGCATAGGATATTATGGGCATGAGGTTTGTGATAATTATGCGAATAGGGAAACTATACGGAAAAGTTGCAATCAGTATATAGAGGATTTTGGCAAAGTTACACTTTTCAGGGAAATTGCACACTAGTATGTAATGAAATGAGTTATTGAAATGGGACGTACATATAAAAAACACACCTATGATGTGTAAAATCATCCTAGTACAGCTAACAATTATATTATGCAATGCAAATGTGGATTGAATGGTAAGCTATTTGCTTTGATCTAATAGAAAACTCATGATTTGGCCAAATGTCTTTTCCCTTGAGGATTACAAGTTTTTGCAAGCTGATGTTATCAAATGTCCTGATAGTGGTAATGGGAATTAAAATTAATTTCAGCTTCCTGAAAACACAAATATTTATTTATAAATCTGAAATAGGGAGAAAAAAAAGTCAGGATTGGATTAAAAGGTATATGAACCCCTGAACACTAAAGGTCATGGTCCCCTTACCAAATCCCATAGCCATGATATAAGCTGTGCTGTAACATGCTAGGGGGGCATAGGCCCCTGTCTAAATAGCTGAGAGGAATGACACAACACGGATGAGTCCGAATAATGCCATGTGTGCCAAATATTGGAGAAAAATGAATACATTATGGTTTGTTACTTTATTTACCACCAATCCTTATTCTATCCAAGGGATATTGTTATAAATGCCTGTACATACAGTAACTGAAAATGTAGAATAGTGGAATCAATGGCTTTGCCCACACATTATATGATTAGACTGCACTTATTCCTCCTTACGAGGAGTTTTCATATGTAGATTTGATAGAAAATTCATTAGAAAATAGTTAGTATGAATACACATAGTGCTATCCTCAGGTTTGTAATATAAAATCTATTGATGATATTATTGAATACTTTTCAGATGAGGTGCATTATCCGATGGTTGCTATTTCCTGTATATTGAAGACTTTCCGAAACTAGTATATTTTTGTTTATATGGGAAGAGATTTTGAAAAGAAAAAGGTTGTGATTGTATATATATGCTGTTACAGATGTAAGGCCCGCTAAGAACACTATTGCTGCAGATTAAGACACGTCCGATATATTTTTACATGACTGAAAGTATTTTTCAGATCTAGTTGCATGTTTCACTTTGAATTCTTAAATTGGGTGATTTTCTACCTCTGCTTTTACTTCCACTATTCTTTAAATGTATTTATTGTAGCATTGAACTTGGCAGCCAATCCAACCAGTCTTATTTGATGCTATTATTATGCTTAGAATGTTTTTAGATGTTGTGTTATTTCCCTGTCATGGTTATGCAGTGTGTCTTCTGTGCTTTATATCTCAATTCACTATTAAAAACTGAAAGTGTGGAAGGCAAGACAGTGTACTGTGAGCACATTGTATTCTTCCACTGGGTATAATGAGAACTTATGGATATGCTGTATTGCCCTGTGTACAAGTGACGAGTGCATTCATCTTTTATACCGCTATGTGTCTTCCTGGAAAAAAATACATTAATTTACCGTTATTAAAGCGTAACTACAAGTTTAACAAATTTGCATAAATTAATAGTGCAGATGATAATAGTAAACTTTGTAATATACTTTATTAAAGAAATCTGTTCATGTGTCCTTCTTTTTCCTCTGCCTTTCTTCCTTATTTAAGCAGTTTGTGTAATATCAGCTTTCAGTTCTATAGCCACTGACAGATGAGAGATAAAGTAGCTTGATAAAGTGTGTAACGACTTAACTCTTTCAAGGGAACCTGTCACCAGAGGCTCTTTTTCACTGGTAACAGGTTCTGACATTGTACAGTACATAGAAATGATGTTTTTATCTAATGTCTGTGTTACTTGGTTGTGGAAATATGCTATAGTAAACTTTAAATGTCTCCCTGCCAGCACTCACAGCCAAGTCCCGAGATGGGGGGCGCATTTCAAATTGTAACTGTCACCTGGTTGATTCCATAATTGATCCTCTTGGCGCCCTGCTCATCATTATACACCCCAACTGCCCCCAACATCTTCCCTTGCTTCCCTCTACCACTCATGGTGCCGGCTCACCACACAAGCAAATCTCACACATGCGTGTTGAGCCTTGAAAATCAGACATTTGCAGTGAGCAACAAGGCACCCCGCTGCTCACTGCGCATGAGTCGCTTTGCTAGGCTTTGTTACTAGACAGTGAGGACTTGGTTGTGCGCTCTGGCAGGGAGCCAGGTAAAATTTACTTTAGCCTATTTCCACAACCAATAATGCAGAGATTAGTTAAAAACATGATTACTATGTACTGTACAATGTCTATTGGAACCTGCCACCAGTGAAAAAAAGTTCTCTCATGACCGGTTCCCTTTAAAGAAGGTCCCTGGAATTGTCAAAGGAAACGTTCTTTAGCTATGGAAAGTGTTCATCTTCAGCCTCCATTCTTTATCTCTATTCTGTGTAGAGGTCTTCAGATATATTGCTCACTACGGGCGAAAGAAGAGCAGAAGCATCGCACATAAACTATAAACTGCTTTACTCAACAAAGTCACTCGCACTATTAATTTCTGCAATAACATTTCTGCAAAATTTCTCCTATTTTATGCTTTGAATTTTGGGTGCATCTCATGGACAAATGAGTCCCATCCTATACTGTGAAATGTACAGTATTCTTTATCAAGTCTACTGGAGTTGAGATACTACCAGGGGGTAACTTATTTCCCTTTTTGTGCAGGCAAACACATTTGGACAAACCAAGAGTCCATGAGTATGGGTGAATTCAAAGGATCATATGATCAATTATGCTGACACCTATTGAATGGATATAGACACTTTATATTTGTATTAATTTCTAATAACTACTTTTTGGGTTTTATTTTCAGATATACTTTGATATAGTGTATTTGTGTGTTGCCATTTCTATCTGAGATTTTCTGAAAGTTAAGCTACTCTATATGTTCAGTAATACTATACTTAAAGTGAAGTTCAGTGAGTACAAGCACCTTCAACAAGAGAGAGAACTTTTTTCTATATATCTATGCCTTAACCTTTAAAATGCAGACTATTCCATTGTACTTTACAGGTATGCAGTTCTTGAATCCAGAATACACCATGTTAGCAGTACCTCTAGACTGCCTAGTTTGGCAGATTAGCTTGTTCTCCCCTATACTGTGGATAGGAGATATCTTGCAAACTTGGTACAACCAAACAAGCATGGGTCCCTCTTATCAGGCCACACAGAAACATATATTCAAATTTAAGAAGGGATAGAATTAAAGTTGTTTCAATGAGGTTATATTCATGTCATTGTAAGGCCCCATCTGCATTCAGATTTCCGTTTTGCAATTTCCATTTAAAAACAGATGAATGATGGATCAGTTTTTTTCCCCATTAATTTTAATAGACTTTCATTGGTGTCTATTAGTATGTGTTACATCTTCTGTTAGACCTTCCATTATTTGAGCAAAAAGTTGGGATAAAAAAACAGATGGCTATAAAATAATGGCAAACAGAAACTAACAGACACTAATGAAAAGCAAAGTATACATTTTTTTTAAAGGCTTTTTTTAAAAATATGGATACTTTGCTATTAATGTATCAGTTCAGTCATAATGGGGCACATTTACTTGCCCGTCCGTGGAGTTCCCCGAAAGTGCATTGTCTTACCGGAATGCACTCTGGGATGATTCTCTAAGATCGTGCGCCCAATATCCTGCATCTATCGCTTCCCCGCACAGGTCCGCCGGAGTTCACCTTCTTCTCTCCGTTGCATATAAGTGCTTGATTTTGCGACACAATTTTAAAGTTAAATCCTGCACTCAGTCCGAATCAGTCGGATCGTCTGACGGCCCGCCCCCCGATTTCTGTTGTATGAAAGCCAGCGCAGCCGCATCACAATCTGATTGCGTGCGACACAATCCCCTGTTAAATATCTGTCCCAGCGGTGCAAATCCCGATAATGTCGAAAAACAGATGAAAGTGCGGCCGCTGACCCTTAGTAAATAAGCCGCACAATGTTTAAATTACAATCCCCTTTCTTAAAAGTGAAAACTTCAAAATGGAAGCCAAAACTGGGAACAGGTCATAATGTGAAATTCATACCTAAAGATCGGAACTTACTGCAAAAACTGCTATTAGCCAAATTAGCCAAATGCTGCTAGAGAATATGGAGCAAGGCAGGCAGAGTGAATCTATTAACCTTGGAGCAGAGGAACAAACTAAATACTATAATATATGGTACTTTGTAGGAGGTTATTGGATACCAACTAGACTGATATAAAAAAAAAGGGTTGCAGTGATGCACAATTGGTATCTTTCATGTGCCTTATATTCACAGGGAGCAAATCACAAGTAATCACAAGTATTTTTCCAAAATGGAATTATACCTGCATAGTCTAGTTGACTGGCTAAACCTTTTTATGCATCTTATGTATTGTATTATTACTTACTCAATATAGATAGTGAAATGTATTTAAAAAAGAATTACCGTATATACTCGGAGTGCAGCTTGGGGAGAACAGGGAAAGACTGAAGCTCTCACAGGAGGCAAAAGTACAATACATATACACGCAGAGACATGTCTAATGGACGAGATTTATTGAAAAGTGGCCACCTCCTTTAACTGACTATAAAAGTCAGTGTAATGATAATTCATTTGTCCCTTTGGCATTAATAAAAAGAGGAATAAATGCCAAATTTGTTTAATTGAAATGAAATTTAAAAAAAAATTATAACTGTGTGGACAGTGCTGGAACCTTCAACCATTATGTGAATAGCGGGGTCCCCTAAAATGCTCTATGAGAATAGAAGACAGGTGTGCATGCTCAGCCTTAGCTCCATTCACTTTTATTGACTTCCAGAACAGTTATACCCTACAGCTGATTGAGGCAAAGTCTGAGCATGCCCATCTGCGTTCCATTCAGATTGAGCACATTGGGGGCCTCTTTTCTTGATTGCTCAGATAAGATATTACATTGCATTTCTTTTTAAAACAAAAAAACTGAGGTTACTTTGAGCAACCAATAATCTTATAGTAATACGGTACATGAAAGGTCTTAATGACATGTGTTTTAATATGCCACACAACAGAGAGAACCCTGTAAAATAAAGATGACTTACCTGCTAAAGGTATCTCCATTCCAAAGGTTCAAATCAAGGCTTTGGGGATTATAGGCCTTGTCAGACGGAAAGTAAAAATTAAATGTAAGGTCCCCACGTTCACTTATCCATTCACTAGCCTCTACAGTTGCAAGGTAATAGCTCTGACCAGTGATTGGAAGACTAGACAAGTTAACCATAAACATGACGTCTTCACTTGTAATCTGACGAGAATCGGGATTGCTTGAACATAGTGACCTTTAGTAATTGAGTTTTAACTTATCTTCATTTTACATGGTTTTCTATTTTTTGGCAAATTACAAGAAATTATAAAAGTATATTAATAAGAAAGTTTAACAGGGTAAGTACCAGACCCTAAAAAGATGACCCATATTGCATTATCTAGGAAAATCTTTTCTGTAGTCCATGGGAGCCATACATCTAATTGCCCCTCCAATAACTGATATGAGAGTGGTCGTCAAGGACAGGAAGTGCATTCAGTAATGACTGCACAACCCATTTGATCTCAGAATCAACTCAACAGGGAGTCCCGAGTTCTGCTGCCAATGGGTCAATAATATGGGTCACTGTATTTGGGTCTTGTAAACTTTCTGTAAAATTCTGGCATTTTTAGTTCAAACAATAACTTATATTAAAGTTAACCTAGCTCCCTGCCAGCTTGTGTCCTGGGTATCCAGGGCATATTCAGTACAAATCAGAGCCCCCCCCCACCTGCTCTGGAGAAAGTTCATCACCCAGCACTTTAAAACTAATCCTCCATCTGTCACACGTTGCCCCCTCTTCTTCTTCCTCTTCTCGTCCACTGCAGTATGGCAGCCGGCATGACCTCACCGCTGTCAGCGCATGCGCTGTATCATGCTCAGTCATTGAGAAGTGGAAAAAGATTAGGGGATAAGGAGTGAACTGGAGAAGGGAGGTGCCAGATGACAAATGTTTTCCAAGCTGAACATGCCCCGAGGAACCAGGACATAAGATGGGAGAGAGCCATCTAAGAGTTATTGTTTGAACTAAAATTGAACTAAAAATATTTTTTTATAAATACTGTTTGGGGATATGCTGTTTGCTGTCTGTGGGGAAACGGGGGAGCCTAAAAAAGGGTGTCTGATGACAGGTTCTCTTTAAGTGCATCAAGGCTGTGGGAGGATTTTTCTAGAGAAAGCTTCTCTGAACAGATTTCTAATTTATTCACTTATTTCTTCTCATTCTGATCTTAGTCATATAAATGCTTTACAGTAATCTGTTATATAAAATCATATGGGAAAGGTTGTCAATAACTCAATAGAACCCACACACCCAGTGGACTCCTAAGCTAAGAATAAAGTGAGGTATATAACCACATTATAGCTGCTAGTGCCCCAAGGCAGCAGGGACAGATTATTGAGGTTACGGGAACAAAAATTATTTTCCACCACATCCTTATGCATATTGAAGCCCAAGCTTTTACTTTAAGTATCTTTAAGTAGATATAAAATCCAGAAATATATTCTAATCTCACAAATATATGGTTCTAATTGTATTTCTACTGCCTTGTGTATAATGCTGCCTTCACCATACGCACATCTTGCCTGTAATGTATATTTGTTTCTTGATACATTTATATATAAAACTATATCAATCAACAAATGCAGAGTTTTGCTTCTAAACACAAAATTTTTATCAAATGTTGTAGCCATGCTGTATTTTATAGTTGTGTTATAGTCGTTGCCTTATTAAATAGCTAGATATAAACTTTTTGACTAAATACTTACATCACCTGTATACTGGGACTCATAGGCACTTTGTAAAAGTTTTGTAAACCTTAAGAAGACAAAAACACAATGGGGGGCATTTATCAAACTTTTTTGTTTTTCTTTCTCATTTGTGCTTATTTATCGTTTTGCGACTTTTTTGCGACTTTTGCAGCTGTTTTTCAAAGTTCACTGTTTGTTTTTTTTCAGTGTTGCACCTGATTTGTCATTAGTTTACAAATGTTTGACGTATGAAATTGTTGTAAATTTGGTGCAAATCCGTTAGAAAGTCGAAAAAAAACGCAGAAACACTCATTACCGACGTCTCTTATGGCAAACCTCACTTCCAGGGTTGTTTTTAGGTTGTAATTAAAAGGTTACTAAAACAGTAACTAATAGGATACTAAAAGTCTTTTATTTTGCTTTTCTAAAGGATTTTTTACGAGTTGGTACTTGGGCTCTAGCACTGATGATTCTATGCTTGGCTCTGTATATTCAGGAACATGTGGCAGTCCTGCCTGCTGAATCTCTTGTATGATAACATTTCCTATTGAAAATTTCCTTGGCCTAGACATTTTGTCATGATTTGTGTATTGAGCCTGGACGGTTTCTAGCATTGTCATTTTATGTAGGTGTGCAGGATGATTGATTTTTCACATCTAACTCTTGTTTTAATTTTCTTTGCCCTTGCATTCTGGCAACCGCTTGGCAACATTTTGCAGAAGCTTGAGAAAAGTCACACAAAAAAGAATGGAATCTAATACCAATATTGACATATATGGGCACCAAAGGTATTACTCAACTATACCCATTGTAACACATACAAAATTGACCAAATCCGGCATTCTTGTAAATGGGGAAGTTGATAGGAATTAGGGATATGGCCACCTTTTGGTAATCAAACACATTAGACATAAACGTTGGCCAACTTCACTGGAATTGTGTCTTCACTGTACTGGGACACTTGTGTCTACTACAATTAAAGATGTCAAGAAAAAACATGGCTGATTATATATAAGCATTATATACCATTTATTTTTGTTCCAAGAGAGAAACATATTGTAGTTAGTAATACAATTTCCATCTGGCTGTGTTTTGCCTGAGAGCAATAGAGTAGTTTAAAAACAAAATATCATATTCCAACTTAGTAGAAGGGGTAGGGTTAAAGTTTAAAGATTAAAGTTGTATTATTAAATTTCCGAATGTGTACTTTCATACCTCTACTCTTGGCAGGACCGATCCAGATAATACCACATGAAGATCACCGGTTTTTCAAGACCATGTCCCACATTTATTAAATCCTTTGCTCCAAATTTATGTCTGACTTTGCAAGAGAAAGAATGTGCAAACTCCTTGCACATGTATTTATAAAGTGTCGGCGCCGGTTCTGTGTCGGGCTGCACTGTGTCCAACAAGACAGAAATAATGTACATGTGAAGGAGTGTGTTAACGCTTATTTGGAAGCTGCGTCCCATTTATTGCTGACGTGCACCACAATTCTACAGCATGAACAAAGTGCACCAAAAAATATGGTGCGCCCTTCCAGGGCTGTGCAGGGGGCGCCAGATTAAGGAACACTCCAGAGGTGTAGAGAGTGCAGACTGCATAGTTTTGATAAATGTGGGCAAGTATTGTTTGTGATACTGTGTCACAGAGTAATATGCTATGTAAGTCTCATATGTGTGGTTATACAGTGAATTGTATATATTTTATAAAATTTGACCAAACCTTGAAAAAAGTTCAAAGTGTGTACACAAGGATTAGCACCTTTTCTGGGCATTATGCGACTTGCAATCTGCATTTTCTTATAACTCTCTTCTATCAGGAAGAGAGGGCACATTTAGGGAACAAATTAAAGCCCAGTTTACACTTTCATTTAGCCTTTCTCTTCCAAAACAGAAAGTGCAACAGAAACTTGTCTATTATTAAAGGAAACCATCCAAAGGAAAACATGTAAAAACCTCTGCCCCACTCCTCTTCACCTTGATTCTGGAGCTGTCTGTTGCTAATCTTTACTTGACGGGATCATATAGAAAAGAAAATTATAATTAGCAGCATGGAGTGCAGGGACAAGATGTCCGGTGCTCCAGGCTACTAATTATGCACGCCAAAGTGGAAATCAAATTTAATAGCCACAAGTCCACGTTCGCACATAGTTTTGGATTATGTATTGTTTTTGGAAACTAAATTCTGCAGGGAGAATCTGGGCCTGATCGCATATGAGTTTGCACCAAAATGCCTGCATGCAAAAAGCATGGCGCTTCTTCTTGATCGCAAGTGTTTCAGTGTAAACCCTTCTGTGAGAGAGACTCCTCCCACTGCGCTTCAAATGCATTTTTAAAGCACAATTCAAGCGCAGCATGTGAACTCAGCCTAAGGGTAAATTTGTTGAACGACATATCTGTGGCTACATTATAACCTGTCTAGAAAATATATCTCTGTTCACTTATCAAGAGGAATCTAATTCAGAGAGATAAATACAGTACATGTTGCTAGAAATACCAATAATATTTCTCCAAAGCCAAAGTGATTACCTTCTATTCATAATGAAGATTTTTCCATAATATTTTTAGCATAAATAACCCTTAATGTACATAACAATCTGCTACAGTGGAAAACGCCCCCGTATGTCACAGACAGGGACTTTCGATTACTGTTAACTACCTTATGTGGGACAAAGTCCCCAACTTAATTTTTCCTGTTTCCTGGGTGAACATTGTGGGAACGTTACTTTCTTTTATATACTGAAATGGATAGTAAATATTGAAATATTGTACAGCTGCTAGGGGGGGACGAAAAGCTAAAATGGCCCACTTTCTTGTGAGAAAGTCTAGTACTACTAGACTAGGGTTTGCTCTTTTTGCACTTTTGCTATGTAACACTACCATCTATACTACTGTGTACATTACAGTATGGGACCCCTAAGAATTCAAGTGAACTTTGGTCTCTGGTTAATGGGCAAATCAGCCTTGTAAAGGGATTCTATATGTATCTCTGAGAGTGGGACATAACAATGTAATGTTGTATTTGACAACACATAATTCTCATTTCATGATAGTATGATCGGGCACATTTTTCAGGGTTTGTGTGCCCGTGCTCTGAAGTACGAGCCCTAAAATTGGCTCTATTCCAGACAAATGGCCAGGAATTGCATTCCCCCCCCCCCTTATGGCCCCTCTATGCCAAATGGCCACAAAGTGGTGTTTAGGGGATATGCACCAGTGGATAGGCACAAGCTATGGCACAATTCCACTCCAGGATTACCAGGGGGATCCACTAGGGCAGTGATGGCGAACCTTTTAG
Organism: Engystomops pustulosus; assembly: GCA_019512145.1. Classification (NCBI taxonomy): domain Eukaryota; kingdom Metazoa; phylum Chordata; class Amphibia; order Anura; family Leptodactylidae; genus Engystomops; species Engystomops pustulosus. Next base: position 58,468,166 of record CM033643.1, on the reverse strand, counting down.
AGCCTGAGTGCCCAAACTTCAACCAAAAGCCACTTATTTATTGCAAAGTGCCAGCACAGCAACAATTTAAGCAGTAATTTATTTCTCCTTGTTCTTTGACAATTTTCAATCGTTTAGCCTGCTAAAGACACCAACGCAATTGAAAGGAGGAGGGCAAATTCGCCTATCATTGTAGGAAGATTCTGTAGGAAGATTCTTTGAGTCCTGTCTGGTGAACTTCATGTTGGGGTGATGGCCTGGGTGCCCATAGAGAGGGCTCCGAGTGCCGCCTCTGGCACCAGTGCCATAGGTTCGCCACCACTGCGCTAGGGGAACGGGAGCGACGTTGTGTATATTTTGTTTCATTTCGTAGACAGGATTATATTGCTAAAGTAAACTAGCTTTTAACATCTTTAGCCTCTTAGAAAAATGGTAGATAATGATAACAGTTAATGATGACCTGACATTTCTCTTGCCGCATGCATATTTTATCAAACAGACTTGTTCATGATGGAGGGAGAGACTGCTGTATCAATCACACTTTGCATCAGTATTAATCAATCCATTTTCATAGGGATTAATTTAAATGGTCCGATGGATGAACTAAAAAGAGATCAATGATGGGAAATGACATAAGGTAATAAATATGTATTGCTCATATATAGCACTGCGCCCTGCTTACCTAATAGTGCTAAGCCCTACAGAACTTACATAATAACTGTGACTATTTCAGTCATTAACTACCCTCAGTACTGAGACATAGCATCTCCATCCATTATGACATTTCCATCACTTGTCCATATGTGGTTGATCCCAGACAACCTCTTTACGGTATCTAATGAATACCAAATTATATGATATTGCTACCTCAAATTGATACCATGGCAGTATATAGATGCCAACATACATGGGTTATCTATATATCTATAATCATCATGTATCCAATATCTATTCATATATTTACAACATTCGATTTCCGAATCTTATTATGTATAATGGGGTTGTAAAAGAAACTAGAAACAGCTCTATATATGTCAATGGACATTACAGGTAGAAGACGCTGCTCAGAGACACTGAATGAATAGAACTGAATTAATCTGTTGAAAATAGAACTATGTACATTTATAACATGGAGATTATTCTGGAATCACAGTCATAGCTCAGCTACTCCGTATGGCTGCAGCAAGTTCACTGTATTCTGGAACTTCAAGATAAAATAACCATAAAGAATATAGATATATGTATATATGACAGTGGGAGGTTTGCATTACACAATAATAGGATATTCATCAGTTTATGCTTATTTCTTCACTTTTGGTTACGACACTGGTAATGTGGCATGGCATATGTTGTTGATAAACACAAAACTTCTGACTGTCAGATATTAGTGTAAAGCTGCTCAGACCAAGGCGTCTGGTGGACCTAAAGTTTACATATGTTTATGTATTGTCACTGTCTGTTATATTTATTCTAACATAACAAGAACACACAGAAAAGAAGGGTACGATTCTTATTTCTTTATAAATTGTAATATCCAAGATTTTGGCATTGAGTACAACACTTGAGGAGGCGCAGGTTGTATAAATCTGTTCTCCAATCTGGCAACGTTATTGTAACTGTTCTGTTTTATATTGGAGTGTCGGCTTGCTAACTGTGTCTATTATATTCTCTTCAGTCTGCTCTGTATCTGGAATTTTTGTTATTGTCTTCTTTTGCTCATTGTCTCTTTGTTGCGTAATTTTGCTGACTGACAATGCTGTATTTGTTGAATTTGTTACTTTTGTGGATTTAAAGTCCCATTGGTGCACTGGACAATGGGTTATTGTGTAATCTAAAAACAAAATATATGCATATATAACATGGAGTAACTTATTTTCAATCTATTGTGTGTTGAATCTTTTAATAAATGCATCAAGCTTATATGTGTGTGTTTTTTTATCATATTATAGGGCCCTTTGATATCATTTATTATGCATGTGCCTCTGCAATTAAACCCCCGGAAAAATATAATTTTGATATAAATATAGGAAAATATTTATCATATGCCGCCGCTCGTGTACCAGCATATGGTATACCGCCACTGCATATTCGCAGCATATTCGCATATGCTGCCTCTTTATGTATCGGGTAGGCAGCAAGTGCGCTGGTGCTGGGACAGTAACGCCGCGTGCCAGCCTACTCCCGGCCGTGCCCTCTGCTCAGCCGTCCGCGCCCCCCCTTCACACCCCACTGGCGAAGAGGTCCTGATAAATATCTCCCATAGAGAGGGAGTTAGAAAGAGATACAAGTGGATATATAAAGATATAGATACATAGATATACACTCACCGGCCACTTTATTAGGTACACCATGCTAGTAACGGGTTGGACCCCCTTTTGCCTTCAGAACTGCCTCATTTCTTCGTGGCATAGATACAACAAGGTGCTGGAAGCATTCCTCAGAGATTTTGGTCCATATTGACATGATGGCATCACACAGTTGCCGCAGATTTGTCGGCTGCACATCCATGATGCGAATCTCCCGTTCCACCACATCCCAAAGATGCTCTATTGGATTGAGATCTGGTGACTGTGGAGGCCATTTGAGTCCAGTGACCTCATTGTCATGTTCAAGAAACCAGTCTGAGATGATTCCAGCTTTATGACATGGCGCATTATCCTGCTGAAAGTAGCCATCAGATGTTGGGTACATTGTGGTCATAAAGGGATGGACATGGTCAGCAACAATACTCAGGTAGGCTGTGGTGTTGCAAACGATGCTCAATTGGTACCAAGGGGCCCAAAGAGTGCCAAGAAAATATTACCCCACACCATGACACACACCACACACTGAACCGTTGATAGCAAGGCATGGATCCATGCTTTCATGTTGTTTGACGCCAATTCTGACCCTACCATCCGAATGTCGCAGAGAAATCGGAATCTCATCAGACCAGGCAACGTTTTTCCAATCTTTCTACTGTCCAATTTTCGATGACTTGTGCAAATTGTAGCCTCAGTTTCCTGTTCTTAGCTGAAAAGAGTGGACCCGTGTGGTCTTCTCTGCTTTTGTAACCATCTGCCTCAAGTTTTACGTACTGTCGTTCGAGTGCTCTTCTGCCTACCTTGTTGTAACGGGTGGCGATTTGAGTCACTGTTGCCTTTCTATCAGCTCGAAACAGTCTCTGCCATTCTCCTCTGACCTCTGGCATCAAACAGGCATTTGCCGCCACAGAACTGCCGCTCACTGGATGTTTTTCTTTTTCGGACCATTCCTGTAAACCCTAGAAATGTGTTGGTGCGTGAAAATCCCAGTAGATCAGCAGTTTCTGAATACTCAGACCAGCCCTTCTGGCACCAACAACCTGCCACGTTCAAAGGCATCAAATCCCTTTCTTCCCCATACTGATGCTCGGTTTGAATGCAAGGAGATGTCTTGACCATGTTCTACATGCCCAAATGCACTGAGTTGCCACCATGTGATTGGCTGATTAGCATTAAGAGTTAACGAGCAGTTGGACAGGTGTACCTAATAAAGTGGCCAGTGAGTGTATGTATATATGTTGCGCTATAATTTTGTAACTGATAATGGAGGGGTTTCAATTTATTATGGGGGCACTAGATTATTATAGTTAGAAATTAGATAATATACTTCATCCTAAGGCCCCTTTCACACTTGCGTTTTTCACGCACGTTTTCTGCGCGTGCTTTTGACGCGCAGAACTTGCATTGCACTCTGACCCGTTGTAATCAATGGGCTTTTTCAGACTTGCATTTATTTTCACGCGCACAAACGCTTTTTTTTTTTTACGCGCGTTTAAATCTCGATATGCTCTACTTTTGCAAGTCACGCATGTGAAAAACGCACCATACAAGTCTATGGAGATGCATCAAAAACGCATTGCACTCTGAGATACTTGCAAGTGCAATGCAAGTGCAATGCGTTTTTCACGCATCTATTGCATTGAAAAGATAGAGCTCAGTCCTGAGTCCATTTCACGCGTAATTTGATGCGTGAAAAAAACGCATGCACTTGCAGTGCACTTGCAAGTATCTCCAGAGTGCAATGCGTTTTGATTGATGCATCTCCATAGACTGTTTTAGGTGCGTTTTTATGTTTTCGTACTTGCAAAGTAAGCCAATCGCAGATTTAAACGCGCGTAAAAAAAAAACGCGTTTTGTGCGCGTGAAAATAAAATGCCATATCGAAAATTGAAAAAAGCCCATTGAGTACAACGGGTCAGAGTGCAATGCAATGTTTCTTGGCCGCGTCAAAGCACGCGCAAGCAAAATGCTCGTGAAAACACAAGTGTGAAAGGGTCTTAGGATGAAGTAATATATCTAATTTTCTAACTATAATAATCTAGTGCCCCCCCATAATAAATTGAAACCCCTCCATTAGTCAGTTACAAAATTATTAGCGCAACATTATACAGACACTCACCGGCCACTTTATTAGGTACAACCTGTCCAACTGCTCGTTAACATCTTAAGTTCAATAAGCCATCCATGCGGCCTAGTGCATTTAGGGCAGTAGACATGGTCACGACAAATTGCATTGAAAAGATAGAGCTCAGTCCTGAGTCCATTTCACGCGTATTATCTGCGCGTGAAAAACGCATTGAAATTGCATCGAAATTGCATTGAAAACGCACGTGAAAAACTGAGACACTGAACAAACTCTGACTGAAAACTGATTGCACTCTGATGCAAAACGTCAGTTTTTCACTGACCAAACCCTGATCGCACTCTGATCAGACTCCGACGTGACCTGCAACGTAAGTGTGGAAGGGGCCTAAGGTACTCTACGTCGGTACAATGATATTATTACAATTACATATAAAAGGGTTTTTGAGCACTTGTATTTGTACATTTTGTTTACTAGTGCTCACAAACCCTTTTATATACAATTGTATATTATGATTGTACTCAAGTAAATTTTGGGTAAACCTCAAAAGTCAGATAAGCTGCTTTTCCAGCACAAGTAGTTATTTTTCAGATGAACTACTGTGCAAAATTGGCTTCTGAGAGGAGCTTGGGGGGTATTTATTATGGCCTTTCAAACGGAAAACTGGCTGTGTAGTAGGTGCATGCAATCAGTACCACATCACTGCCAGTCTCTATATACAAACAGTGACCAGCAGTGACAGGCAGCAATGCAGGTGCACAAAAACACCTCATACCATATATAAAGAAAATTTAATCCCAGAAATCCCATTTAAGGTAACACATTCCCCACTAATCCACCACTGATAACACAGACCCTTCCCCACTGACAACACACAACCCTCCCCCCACTTAAAACATCCAAGCTCCCACTCGCTGAAAACATCCAAGCTCCCCCAGTGACAACAGGCACATCCTCCTCTTTCCCACATTGACAACACACTCCCAACTCCCCAAAGACTAAACACAAGTCACTTACTTCCTGCTTCCTGTTGCTCTCCATGCTGTTTCTCCAGATAAGCTGATGTGCTGGTGACAGGGTCTCTTCCAGCTGGAGCAGGCGTACCCCCTCATTCCAATCCTGCCCGGGACTGTAAATTTAAAGAGACATTCTCTACATTTTGAGGAAAGAAGGCGTCTACATCAAAATAGAAGGAGGTTCTTTACTGTAAGAGCAGCGAGACTGTTCTTCAAACTCTTCTTCAGTAAAGTAGTCATGACACAGGGATGTTTTTCTGCCAGATTTTACCCCTATGTTATAACCCCAAATATACTGGCTGTCAGGTGCATGCAATGCGTAAATAGGCCCATTTGCACACTTGCGTTTTTCAATGCCGTTTTCTGTGCATGCTTTTGACGCGGCAGGATACTGTGCATGCCACTTGACCATTGTAACCAATGGGTCTTTTCAGACTTGATTTTTTCACACACACACGCGCGTTTTTTTAAACGCCGTTTAAATCTCGACATGTCTAATTTGAGTCTACGCGTGGAAAAAGCAACATACAAGTTATGGAGAGCTCAACAAAACGCAGCACTCTGAGACACTTGCAAGTGCAAAATGCGTTTTTTCACGCATCAATTGCCAGAAAAGTAGAGCTCAGTCCTGAGTCCATTTAACACACATTTCTTGCGCGTGAAAAACGCATTGAAATTGTCATCAAAAAACACGTGTGAAAATGAGACACTGACAAACACATGACTGAAAACTGATTGCACTCTGATGCAAATGCGTGTTTTTCACTGACCCAAACCCGGATCGAACCGATCAAACCTGACTGACATGCAACGACGAGGAGACGTGTGGGGCCATAAAGGTTTGATCAGGTATTACAGCTCTAGTGCCCTACTAGACAAAATTAAAAAGTTTAAAAAGTAAAAAAATAAATGTTTAAAAAAATATAAGCCATTAAAATTAAAAATGAAACAATAAATTCCCCATTCAAACCATTTTATTTTAATAAACATTTTTTAAAATCCCTCCATATTTGTTGCGACTGTGTTTATAAGGTACATACATATGATCTATTATTTAACCCACTTAGCGAGCACTGTAAAAAAACAAATTGAATAAAAATGTGTTTTTGTCACCGCGCTTTAATAAAATGCCACAAAAAGTCATAAACGGTATGCACAACAAAAAAAAGTAGCAATGAAAATTACAGCTCATCACAAACACACATAAAAATGGTACAACTTTAGAAAGATGGTGATGCAAAAACTAAAGTTTTTTTTAGAATAGTGTTTTTTTTTAATTGTATAACAATAGCAAATAAAAACATATTTATATAAATTAGCTATTGTCCATATGTGTGTCACTAAGAGCTAAACACAACGGTAGCAAGTCCCCCTGCAAATTCCTCACAATATGGTACTAGCTGCACTACTAGTGCCAGCAAGCCCAGCCACAAGCAAACAAAAAAAAAAATGTATAACGTTATTGTAGCCCTAAGAAGGGCTGTTGGGTTCTTGTTGAATCACTCCTGCCTAACACTATTCTAATAGAACACCCTAACGCTTTCCCTGACCAGCAGCAGCTCTCTCCCTAGCGGCATCCAGACACAGAATGATCCGAGCAGCGCGGGCAGCGGCTAGTCTATCCCAGGGTCACCTGATCTGGCCAACCACTGCTATCGACGTGTAAGGGTACCACGTCATGCTGGGTGGAGTGCAGAGTCTCCTGGCTTGTGATTGGCTCTGTTTCTGGCCGCCAAAAAGCAAAACGGCGGGAGCTGCCATTTTCTCGAGCGGGCGAAGTATTCGTCCGAGCAACAAGCAGTTTCGAGTACGCTAATGCTCGAACGAGCATCAAGCTCGGACGAGTATGTTCGCTCATCTCTAAACATAACCCATTCATGAGCTTAAGGAGTTACAGAGTAATCAAGGCAGAACATAACGTTTGGGTATGTAGCTGCACATAAAAGCAGCACAACCATCTTGAGAGCTCCAACTGAGCAGCATCCAGAATTATTTTTTTTTTTTCAGAACAATGCATTACATTGGGGGTGGGAAGGGTTTGAGCATTACTATTGTCATTAGTCCTTAGATTTACTGAAAGTAGAAGTTTCCTGCTATTTTCATTCCATTTTCAAGTCATGCCAGTGTGATGTTTCTGTGCATGGTACACTCATACAAGGATCAGTTCATTTAGAAGCATTTACGATGGACTATTGAGGGACCAGACTCATCATACTGCTGCTTGCTGATCCACATCTGCTGGAAAGTTGACAAAGAGGCCAATATAGATCATCCCATCCAGACAGAGTACTTGCGTTCCGGTGGGTCAATAATCTTAATTTTCATGGTGCTTGGAGCAAGGGCAGTGATTTCCTTCTGCATTCTGTCTGCAATTCCTGGATACATTGTGGTACCTCCAGTCCAGACAGTACAGTATTGGCATAGAGATCCATATGAATCTCCACATCACATTTCATAATGGAGTTGTATGTTGTTTCATGGATACCACAAGACTTCATAACAAGGAAGGAAGGCTGGAAGAGGGCTTCTGGACACCTGAACCTTTTATTACCATTTGTTATGACCTGTCCATCAGGTAGTTTGTAGCTTTTCTCCAAGGAAGAAGTGGAAGTAGCCGTAGCCATTTCTTGCTTCTCTTTAATATCACGCACAATTTCTCTTTCTGCAGTTGTAGTAAAGCTATAATCTCTCTCAGTAAGAATCTTCATGAGGTAGTCTGGCAGGTCACATCCAGCCAAGTCAAGACGTAGGATGGCATGAGGCAGTGCATAGCCTTCATAGATTCATAGATTGGCACTGTGTGAGTAACACCATCACCAGAGTCCATCACAATACCAATAGTACACCCTGAGGCGTACAAAGACAGTACAGCCTTAATGGCAACATTGCAGGGGTGTTGAAAATCTCAAACATGATCTGAGACATTTTTCCCTGTTTGCCTTGGGGTTAAGTGGTGTTTCAATTAATAGAACAGGGTGCTCTTCAGGGGAAACTCTCAATTCATTGTAGAAAGTGTGATGCCAGATCTTCTCCATGTCATCCCAGTTTGTGACAATGCCATGCTCAATTGGGTACTTCAGGGTCAAGATACCCATCTTGCTCTGAGCTTCATTTCCCACATAGCTGTCCTTTTGTCCCATTCCAACCATGACACCCATATGTTTGGGGCGACCCACAATGGTAGGAAAGACAGCACAGGGAGCATCATCTCCATCAGAGCCAGCTTTGCACATTCCAGGCCCATTGTCAATAACAAGTGCAGCAATATCATCTTCCATGCTGATCTTGAGGTGATCGTCTGCCTTGTCTATCGCCTCAATGTATGCAAGCGGTCCAGGATTATGATCTTTTTATATTGTTCCCATCATTGTTCCTCACTATAGGGTATTAAGTAATACAAGACTGGCAAAAAAACAGTATAACTATCACCTGAGTTAACCAAGGAGTATATGTGGCATTCCTGGAAGTCACCCCAGCAGCTTACTCAAACCACATGTGACACACACTTCCAACTCAGAAACAAGATGCAATCACCAAACTTTCCGCAGAGCAGGCAATAAGCTCTGGAAACGAAGCTGTCAAGCAGAGCACCCATGGGTGTGCACAACTCAAAACAGTGTAGCAAGAACCCATTGAGAGAGTTCTGACATGGGTGGACCTTTAGGACTGTAAAAACTTTGAGTTATTCTCCCAGCAATTGTCTGGCACCTGTAGGTTGTATAAAGCAGAAGGCTGTCATGCAAAGGTTCCTATCTGTGCTGGTTCCAGCAAGGCTGTGTTTTCCTTCTCCTCCTGACTACCTATGTCTTAGGCTCCATGCAAACATCCATATATGGTGGCTCTGAGTCAGCCGCAAAAAGATCAGCAAGTAATCGGCCACCATAGAGGTGCATTTTAAACGGGCACTAGAGAGGAGCAGACCCGGACTCCATTCTCCATTCCGCAGCTCCTTGAAACCCTGGCATGTTGCTTGATGGGCTGTAGAGCACCCCATCAGGCAGTTTTATGCCCCTAGCAAAGGGGCATGGCTGTGATTGGCCAGGTGAACACTTGGCAGCTGAACCTAAAGTTAGAGTCCACTCAATGCATGAATGAGCCGTGCAGCCTCACCGCAAAAGATAGGGCATGTCTTATTCCTGCCCCAATTAGCAGTGAGGCAGCTCAGGACCTCCCTTCATCAGCCGGCTATGTGCTTTGGGCCAGGCTACGGCTCGAGTGAGCACACAGATATATGCATGGAGCCATACTCTGAACTTGTACTATCTGCCTCATGTCTGGATACATAACTGTACACCGGTGTTACCTATTCTGTTTAATGTACGGAGATATGTCACCGCACCCTTTCCATATGTTTTGTTTAGATCCCAACACTTAACAGCCACCAACATGGGGAAACTAGTGTTTTCACTGCAGCAAAGGTCAGGGGTTAAAAGGTGAAAAACCACTTAAGCCACTTAAGGTGCATCCCCACATTCAGTTTTTCAGATTTAGTTTTTGAAGCCAAAAGCAGGTGTGGATCACAATGGGTGAGAACATATCATTGAGAGATGTTACTATTATTTCATTCCACTCCTACTTTGGACATCAAAAACTGCATATGAAAAACTGAAGATGTAAACGCAGCCTTAGATAAAACCCTTTTGAAGGAGTTGTTCATATGATCATAAGTAGTTTTATTGTAGACACATTTTGTTGTAATGCAAGTAACTAGAATGATGTATGATGCAGGTTTATGTAGTAGGTTTTCCACTTCCTGAAGAGCACAATTTCCATGAAGGGATCATTCTCATGGGAGTTTGAGCTTTACCTGTTGTTCTGTTTGTGATGGAAACAGCATGTGTTCACCACTGGGAATATCTCATTACCTGAGCACCCCTGTTGTTCTGATGAACATTGCTGGCAGCTTTGTGCTAGAAACAATGGGATATCACAAGCACAAACATTCCATTTTTAACAACATTAGGGCTCCTGTTTGGATATCAGTATTTGTAATGATGATTTGAAAAAGTAATAAAACCTAAAAGTAGCATTTGCTATTATAGTAAATTACAATAATTCAACTACAATTATGCATAGCAATGCATGCCATAAAAATAGATCCAATGTTGGATCCAATTCTATGAGTCGTGTACCTGGTAGAAGTGCCTACATACTGCCAATATAAGGCTCTCCGTAGAGACAAGTGCGGCACGCCTGTACTGACGGGGGAAGACAGTATGTATTATAACATGTTTATATAATTAATGCAGAGGGGATATTTTTTAATTTATTAAATAAGTGATCCATATGATAGGAGTGGGTAATGTACATATTTTTCTATCAACACCCCCCTCATGACATATATTATAAGTAAACCCCTGCCTTTAAGGAGTTGGTCACTAATAAGCTAATAAACTTTAAAGTAAAGTAAACAAACATTAACTTGGTAAGTCTCCCATCTCCTAATATGGTTACTTCCCTGACCAAGTTTACCTGGGTAAGTATAATATGGGAGACCCTATTAGGATCTCGTTCTTACCCTGGTAAACTTTCTTATTAGTGACCAACCACTTTAATTACATAGGATTAAATTACAGAGGATATATCCTCTGAATTATATTCCATACATATCTAATCACCCTTCTATGTAAAAGTAGCAGAGATGTATATATTTAATTCAGTCGATGCTGAACATGAAGTAAGTACAGGTAGACCCTGGGTTACATACAAGATAGGTTCTTTAGGTTTGTTCTTAAGTTGAATTTGTATGTAAGTCGGAACTGTATATTTTATCATTTTAACTCCAGACAATTTTTTTTTTTCGTCTCTGTGACAATTGGATTTTAAAAATGTTGGGTTGTCATCAGAACCAGGATTAACAATAAAGCTTAATTGCAAACACCTTTAATAACTGTTGATTGTGGCCTAGGGCTCAAGTACAGTAAATTACTAACATCCAGAGGGCCGTTTGTAACTAGGGGTCATCTGTAAGTCAGGTGTTCTTAATTAGGGGATCCCCTATAATTGTGGGATTGTATATCATAATGTATTGGGTGCAATTCTCTATATAAAATATATTTAGAAGTGGGGCACTTTATAGATAAAGTTTTAGGTATATTGTACATAATATTGATAATCTGGAGGGGCATTGTTTAAAATGTGTTTAGTTGTGGGATAGTGGAATATAATTCTGTATTCACAATATATACAGTATTATATATTCATGTATATTGTAGTTATTCTAATGTAGTGGGCAGCTGTATGTATTATAGTAAAATAAAGGGAGCTGTATATATAACATTATTCATTTAGTAGACAAATAATATAATATTTATTCTAGGGGCACTGTGTGGTCAGTTGTAGTTCGCAAGGTATGTATTATATTATTTAGAAGCATACACAACGTTTCAAATTATTCTACAAATTATATTTATCTCAGATTTTTCCGAAATGGCCAATGTAAATGGAAGTCAGTATAGAAAAAAGTTGTCACCCATTAGAGTATATATCAAATTTTATTAAACAAACCTCCCAATGATAACAGCATATTCTTCTAAATTAAAATAGTTGCTAATTACCGTATTTACTCGAGTATAAGCCGACCCGAGTATAAGCCGAGGCACCTAATTTTACCACCAAAAACTGGGAAAACCTAGTGTAAGCCGAAGTTGGGAAATGCATTGGTGACAGCCTCCCAAGTATATAGCCAGCAAACTTACTGTAGTTATACAGCCAGACCCCAGTAGTATATAGCCAGCCAGCCCATATACAGTGTCTTACTACAGCCATAGCCGCTGCAGAGGCTTCTATGGGGCCCGTGTAGTTAAGGGGCCTGGTGACACACGGCCCCTCACTCTGTGTCCCTGCAGTTCTGAGACACAGCTCCCTGATAAGCAGACCGGGAATGCACGGTCGGGTGCCGGCCGGGACGTGCTCCCGGGCCCCTCCCTCTGTGTCCCGGCTACAGCACGCCTAAGCCTGGCCCACGATAATTGGTTATAACTTCAGAATGCTTTCACATATCCAGGTGATTTTGAGATAGATTTCTCGTGACACATTGTACTTCATGTTAGTTGTAAAATTTAAAAGGGTATTACAGGAATCAGCATAATTCATATACAAATGAGTCAGTAAATTATAAGCCCCCTCCAGATTCTTTGCCATCAGGCTGCAGGGAGAATTTGCTGCACATAGGAGCTGCTGTAGCTCACAGATAATGGAAATAGTCAATTTATATGTCACTACATTATGATAAGGAATACTATCAACTAATGTTTATATTTTTAACCCTTCTCTATGCAGAACTTTCTAAGAACACACTTTCTCTCTTATTGCCTTTTATTTCATGATAGGTTTTATTTTTTGCGAAAATTGACTGATATGATGAATATTCGATCTTCTTCGCTACATATTAATACCGCAACCCAGAACACGTCCATAAACTTATATGTAACAGCAAAAACACACACATGTTCTTGAATAAAGTTTTTATTTCCAACCATCCTCCATTATTTACACCTATGTTATGATGTTCTCACTCAAATTCTTATGAAGCGCGGAGAGTTCTGTTATTGTGCGACTAATACATTGGCGCAAAACTGAAATTGACTTTTGTTATCTCATTAGCTTGGTTTATGGATATATAGTTATTTATTTGGGTTACCATTATGTAAGGGATCATACAATGATAGATCTGTGTGACGCTCAGTGCAATTCTTTGCAAAAATTGTTTGGTGTCCCCTGTGGATTTAATGTTCCCTTTGCTGCATATTTTGGTGAATATACACATATGGGGTATGTATGATCTCCCCACATCTTGCCATTTTAGGAAAGTGTTGGGCTGAAGCTGACACTGTAGATTTTTGTTTTGTATCTGAGGTTATAGTGATGTTGGTCTTGCAGGCGCCGAACCTGGGCTTTATGTGGTTGGTTTGTTATATGTTGATATGTTTAATGTGTTTGTATTTTGTGTACAGTGTGTATATAGTTATAAGTAGTTATAGTTAATGTGTATATAGCTTGGTTGGTTTTGGGGTGTTGGTCTGGACTATATAGCAGTACTACTACAGTATTTAATATTTTAGTAAATAGTCAGTGAATCTTTTGCTCTTGGTCTTTATTCTTTCCTAATTAGAAGTGAAATCCTGCCACCTAATTAATGATTATCTTGCATCCTCCGCGGTTTCTTGCTCTTACCCTTATGAGGTAAAGGTCCCTTTTCCTGATGGAGGTTTCCTATGTGGAGATTTCCATGACAGATTCCCGGGAATCCTCAGTCGGAAGGAGGGAATGTCAGATAAAAGATGGAGGGATTCCCTAGTCTGACACGCAGAATGCGATGCAAAGGTCAGAGTCATCAATGGCAGAAAGATTCACATCCTCCTGCAGCAGGAACACCTTCTGTTCCACTTCAAGAAAACGGAATCCAGGAAGAAAGTCGCCAGACGAAAGCGATGGACACAATGATGTAATCCAGGAGCAACAACCTCCAGATAGAATTGTATCAGTCTTTGATCTCATGGTCGGAGCCTCTTAAAGGGGAGTTTTTACCATCTCCACCTAATTCCTTTCTTTGCGTCGCTTTAAAGCCCCCGTTCCACTGATTCTGGCACAATTGGAATTTTTTTCTCTACCTTTCAGCATTCCCATGTAATCAGTAGAATTAGTTTTGTGATCTAATATGCAAATTACCCTGCATACTGCCTTGCACCTCCCACTCGACAGTAGGCAATCTAATTGACATATTTGGGCCAAAATCTAAGTGTAATTTGCTTGTGAATGGTAGGAGTTAGAGCAAAAATTCCAACTGTAATGGAAACGGTGGAGAAACGACTATGGCAGATTGAAAAGAGCTGAAGTTGGTGAAAAGTCCCCTTTAACAATAGCAGAGGCACATGGTACACCTGAAAATGAAGGGTCCTTGATGTTGTCGCCATGAAATTCTTATTCAAGGACTACCACAACATCACCATCTTCTATGACCGTCCAGGAGGGGATGTTGATGCAGATCTCAGGCTTTGGACCGGTCGCTTGTTCATGTGTGATCAAATCTAAGCCCAGACACATGATCTCATTGTAAAATACAGACGATCTCCTACTTCCACAGTGGGGAACAAATCTCAAATGCCACCTATGTACCCCTCCAATGCTGCAATTAGGATGTCATTGGATTTTTATGGTGGCAGGATATTTAGTTCCCCTGTTAAGCCCTCCTCGAGTCGGGAAGTAAGAGTTCTCCTTACGTGGACTTTGCCAATTAAGGCCGCCTTGTAGGCGTGTGGAGACTTATAGCCATTGACACTCCACTAGGGGATTCTGGGATAATATGCAATTAAGTTTTCCTAGATGGTATAAGGAAGATCTCACCTCGTTTAGCCACCTCATAAGGCAGCTCCCTTGACATCAGGCGTAACCCTCAGAAAGTCTAATGACATGATGCGGGATTAAAGCCAAACCAGTCTATCTATTCCAGAAGGAACAGATTCCCTTCTATAGACCTGTTTGGGTCTCTTTAGTACAGAATGGGCAACTGGTTTAGCTAGAGTTTGGAGTGAGAGGCTTTTGACTAGGTTCCAAAGTGTTCTTCAAGCTGGACCTTCGCGGGGCCTACAATCTTGTCCGGATTCGCAAGGGAGACAAATGGAAGACGACGTTTAACACACCTGATGGACATTTTGAATATTTAGTTATGCCATTCGGACTCTGTAATGCTCCTACTGTCTTTCAGGAGTTTGTGAATGACATTTTCAGGGACCTTCCGTATACGTGTGTCGTGATTTACATGGACGACATCTTGGTCTATTCTTCAGACCTCGAGACCCATTAGTTACACATACGTCAAGTTCTTGGCTGGCTACGGGCTAATCATCTCTACGCCAAGCTTGAAAAATGTCAGTTTCAGCAGCGGAGCCTCCATTTCCACGGCTACATTATCTCCGACAGAGGCCTCCAGATGGATCCTGCTAAACTGTCAGCAGTTCTTCAGTGGCCATCCCCAGAAGGCCTACGAGCCATACAGAGGTTCCTGGATCTGTCCTGTGGACAAGAATGTCAAGGCTGCAGGGCCGGCGCTATGGGTAGGCAAAGTGGGCAATTGCCCAGGGCCCCCTTGAAGGGGAGAATCTCTTCTTTCAAATGAATCTTGAATTGTGTTTCCAGGGGCCAGGGATCCAGAGATATTCAGGTTTAAAATGAGAATATCAGGTGCCATTTTTATATATAAAAATCACTCCTGATGGCAGTTTAACAGTTAATATCTCCGTTTTCCTGAGACTTAGAAACACAAATTTGGATACATATAAAGAGGAGACTCTCTTCTTTCATTGGAAAAAAGAAGTGATGTTCTATGTGTCACAGAGCCAGAGATAAAGCCCTCTGAAGTGTCCTCCCTCCAGTTTTTTTTGCCATCAGGCTGCAGGGAGAATTTGCTGCACACAGGAGCTGCTGCACCTCACAGGTAATGGAAATATTCACTTTATATGTTACTACATTCTGATAAGGAATAATATCAACTAATGTTTATGTTTTTAACCCTTCTCTATGCAGCCCTAACTAAGAACTCACTTTCTCTCTTATTGCCTTTTATTTCATGATAGGTTTTATTTTTTGCGAAAATTGACTGATATGATGAACACGTCCATAAACTTATATGTAACAGCAAAAACACACACATGTTCTTGAATAAAGTTTTTATTTCCCACCATCCTCCATTATTTGCACCCATGTTATGATGTTCTCACTCTCACTCTTATGAAGCGCGGAGGGTTCTGTTATTGTGCGGCTAATACATTGGCGCAAAACTAAAAGTGACTTTTGTTATCTCATTAGGTTGGTTTATGGATATATAGATATTATTTGGGTGACCATTGTGTAAGGGAGAATACAATGATAGATCTGTGTGACGCTCAGTGCAATTCTTTGCAAAAATTGTTTGGTGTCTCCTGTGGATTTAACGTTCCCTTTGCTGCATATTTTGGTGAATATCCACATGTGGGGTCTGTATGATCTCCTCACATCTTACTGTTTTAGGAAAGTATGTTTTCTTTATATAAGTATTCTGGATTTGTACATATTTTGGAGGAAATTTTGTTAATTGCCAAATGCATCGCTGGTTGTCTGCTTTCAAAATTCTATAGGTTTTATGGCGCCTTTACTTTTTACTCTGTTTTATTGCTAAATTTTGCAGGTTGTGACTGTCTTAAAATGTCTAGCTGAAAAGCAGATATCTAGTTATTACAGTTTTAGTGATATTATGATGATTTGTTCATGTGAACGTATCAATATGAATATTTGTGAACTCTACACATGTTCATGTATTACATTTAGGAGATGTGAAGGTAAATATTTCTGTTTGGGGCACATTTTTTGCCATCAAAGTCAATTTGAAATTTTTTTATAAAATGTTTCAGTTTGAATCAAAATTGCATGAAGGCGCCTATGTCTATAAACTCTTTAATGCAATTTTGAAAATGGGGCAAGTGTCTGCTTTCACAAAATCTGTGGTTTGCTGCGGTTACTTTAATTCTTTTTGCTGTAATTTCGATTTTATTTTTAAACGTCAAAATTGTAAAAATTGCTCTGGTCAATAACACGACAAAATATTCAAAAATGTCGGGTGGTGAAAGGGTTAATACCCTTTGGTTGAACTCCCGGGTGAAGATGCTTATCATCTATCTCCTGTCTATATATCTATCATCTATCTGTGTAGTTATGTATCTCCTATAATCTGATCATTTATATATCTTGCTTTTTCTCTATTTATTAATCAATCTTCTATTTCTCTTCTACTGTATTTATCTCTCATATCCATCTCCTGTATATATCATCTACTATATAGCTGTTCTGCATCTAGAAATCCCTATCATCTTTCATATTTATCTTCTATCATAATTATAATTAATAATTCCTTTATTTATACAGCGCACACAGATTACGCAGCGCTGCACAGAGCTGCCAGATCAGTCCCTGTCCCCATGGGGCTCACAATCTAATCAACCTACCAGTAATTTTTTTGAGTGCGGGGAAAACGGAGGACCCAGAGGAAACCCACACAAACACAGAGAGAACATACAAACTCTTTGCAGATGTTGACCAGCGCTGCAAGGATGTAGTGCTAACCACTAAGCCACCGTGCTGCCCATCAATCTTCCTATTATCTATCTCCTATAAAATTCTCCCATATTACAGATTGTTTTACCATACTAAAGGGAGCCTCTTACTGACTGTGACTGGTCATAAAATAGTTTTATTTTGGGGCCCCACTTTTGGTTTTGCCCAGGGCCCCACTCTGTCTAGAACCGGCCCTGCAAGGCTGATGCCCTGTCCCGTGCTTCGGATGTTGTTGGAGAAAAGCCTATCCCTCGGCTTATCATCTCTCCTAAACAACATGTGTTGAAGCTCTGGTGGATCTTCGGCAGCTACCTCCCACCACGACGTATGTCTTGGTGGAAGAGGATTCTGTCTTGGGAACATTCTTCACAATTGGCTGGGCACCCTGGGGTGCAGCGCTCCGTGGCCCTCATCTCCCGCTACTACTGGTGGCCAGACCTGGTCAAAGATGTTCGGATTTCGTGGGATCCTGCTCCTCCTGTGCCCTTAACAAAGCCTCTTGTCTCAAACCGGCTGGACCGTTACTTCCTATGCCTATACCCAGTCGCCCGTGGTCTCACGTGGCTATGGACTTTGACACTGATCTTCCTCGATCCTCTGGCAATACCAAGCTACAAGCTTGGTCCCCGCTTCCTCGGTCCTTTTGAGGTTATTCAGTGCATCAATCCAGTGGCTTACAAACTCCGCCTTCCTCCATCTATGCTCATCCCGTACTCCTTCCATGTCTCCCTCCAGAAGCCTGTCATCTTGAACCGCTTCTCTTAACAATCTCCTCCTCCTACTCCTGAGGCTGACTCTACTGATGTTTACGAAGTCAAGGAGGTGTTGGACATGAAGACCGTAAGGGGTAAGTGGTTCTTTCTTGTTGACTGAAAGGGTTTCGGGCCTGAGGAGAGATCCTCGAGCCTGAGGAGAACATCCTGGACCGAAGTCTCCTCCAAAGATTTAATCAGACCAAGAAGAGGGGGAAGCCAAAGGGGGTGGGGATACTGTTATGGGTGTCCCTGCTATCCATGCCTTGCAGGCACACCTGTGCTCCTTTCTGTGGCGGCGCTGCCCCGTCCCCTGGCCCGCACTCTCCTCTCCACATTACTGAACCTGTTCTGGCTAGGCTGTGTGCGCGCCGGCACTCGGAGATTTAAAGGGCCAGCGCACCACTGATTGGCGCTGGCACTTCCGTTTTCCCATGATGACCGGTGGCTCCCATCACTCCCACCGGATGTTTGAGCTACCTAGTGATTAGAGAAAGCTTCCTCTGTGATTCCCGTGTTCCCTGTGTTTGTTCCTCATTCCCGTTGCTGCCTTGCCTTGATATCCTGTGCTGATACTCCAGACTTGTACCTTGACTCTGCATCTCTGCCACCAGCCCTGACCGCCTGCCTGTGCCTAACCTCGAGCCTGGACTGTGAATCTGTACTTTGACCTTGGCTGCCAACGCGGGTCTAGTCGTGCCTGTGGAACGACCTGGTGGCACCCCGCCGCAGCAAGACCATCCCGCTTTGCAGAGGGCTATGGTGAAGACCAGGTGCCACTTAGACTCCGGTCTCAGGTGTCGGCTAGTACTATCTCCCGTGGTGCTCCAGAGGGTTCACTGATCCCGAGTCCTGACACTCTCACTCCTCCAAACCAGTTCCCTACACTGTACTGAAGAGATGCAACCACATAGAAACAGCAATGTCTACAGTTGGGAATCTGTTCCTTCTGAAACAGATAATACTGGTTTGATTTTAATCCTGAATCATGTCTTTAGGCTTCTTGTAGGTCATGCTTGATGTCAAGTGAGCTACCTTACAAGGTAGCTAAAAGAGGCCTATCCCATCCTTATTTGCATATTTTCCCTACTATACACATACACTAGACATAAAACTATTTAACACCTAAAAATTCAAGCACAAAAATGGTTGCTCCAAAAAGTTGTTCTTCAAAGCCCTTACGGATGCAGGAGGTCAGTGGCGACCTCGGCAGCCGAATTGTCAGAAGAAGGGGGGTCTTCCTTTGTCAGTAGAGATGAGCGAACACTAAAATGCTCGGGTACTCGTTATTCGAGACGAACTTTTCCCGATGCTCGAGTGCTCGTCTCGAATAACGAACCCCATTGAAGTCAATGGGAGACGCGAGCATTTTTCAAGGGGACCAAGGCTCTGCACAGGGAAGCTTGGCCAAACACCTGGGAACCTCAGAAAAGGATGGAAACACCACGGAAATGGACAGGAAACAGCAGGGGCAGCATGCATGGATGCCTCTGAGGCTGCTTAATCGCACCATTATGCCAAAATTATGGGCAACAGCATGGCCATGACAGAGTGACAGAATGAAGCTAGATAGCATCTAAAACATCTAATAATTGACCCTGACACTATAGGGGACGGCATGCAGAGGCAGCGGCAGCAGGCTAGAGAGTGGCATGGCGACATACCCTAAAAATTGTAAAAATTGCTCTGGTCAATAACACGACAAAATATCCAAAAATGACGGGTAGTGAAAGGGTTAATACCGTTTGGTTGAACTCCCGGGTGAAGATGCTTATCATCTATCTCCTGTCTATATATCTATCATCTATCTGTGTAGTTATGTATCTCCTATAATCTGATCATTTATATATCTTGCTTTTTCTCTATTTATTAATCAATCTTCTACAGTATTTCTCTTCTACTGTATTTATCTTTCATATCCATCTCCTGTATATATCATCTACTTTATAGCTGTTCTGCATCTATAAATCTCTATCATCTTTCATATTTATCTTCTATCATAATAATTATAATTAATAATTCCTTTATTTACACATCGCACACAGATTACGGAGCGCTGCACAGAGCTGCCAGATCAGTCCCTGTCCCCATGGGGCTCACAATCTAATCAACCTACCAGTAATTTTTTTGAGTGTGGGAGGAAACTGGAGGACCCAGAGGAAACCTACAAAAACACAGAGAGAACATAAAAACTCTTTGCAGATGTTGACCAGCGCTGCAAGGCTGTAGTGCTAACCACTAAGCCACTGCGCTGCCCTTCAATCTTCCTATTATCTATCTCCTATAAAATTCTCCCATATTACAGATTGTTTTACCATACTAAAGGGAGCCTCTTACTGACTGTGACTTGTCATAAAATAGTTTTATTTTGGGGCCCCACTTTTGGTTTTGCCCAGGGCCCCACTCTGTCTAGAACCGGCCCTGCAGACAGCCCCCTGTAGTATCCAGCCAGCCCCAGTAGTATACAGCCAGCCTGCCTCCTGTAGTATACAGCCAGCCAGCCCCCAGTAGTATACAGCCAGCCCCCATTACTATACAGCCAGCAAGCCCACAGTAGAATACAGCCAGCCCCCACTAGTATACAGCCAGCCAGCCCCCAGTAGTATACGGTGTCGCCGCTGCTGATGATGTCATCGTGTTGCGCCAGCTGGCCAATATCAAGAAAGCGTCTCTGCCAGCTAATGGAGCAGAGAGAAGATTGAAGAGGAGCCTCCTGGAGTCAGTGACGAGGATCGGGAGCCACTACGAGCATTGGGGCGCCGGAGGGTGAGTATATAAGTTTATTTTTTTTAATTGACTCATGTACAAGCCGAGGTGAGGTTTTTCAGCACATTTTTTGTGCTGAAAAACTCGGCTTATACACGAGTATATACAGTAAACTCCATTTTAAGTGAAAAATAAAAAATTTGGCAAAAGTTTGAAATGTTCTGCTTTCCAGACAGGAAGTAAAACTACCCAAAAAAGCTAGATAACTAACATTTCCGGAATTTCTGCTTTTTGTTGGGATAATATTTTATGCGTCCTCTCATTTTTTTTAGGATGTTATAAGGCGCAGAACTTTAGGTGCGATGTTTCTCATTTTCATGAAAATTCACCAAAGCTTACATTTAGAGGGACAACTCAGCTTTCAAGTGACTTCGAGTAAAACCCCATAATTTACCACTTTAGAAACTACATCCCTCAACGTATGCAAAACAACTTCTATTAAGTCTATTAAGCCTTTAAGTGTTTCACATCGGTTAAAACAATATGGACCTGCGATTTAGAAACTTTTTAATTTTTGGGGAAAATTCATTAATTTATGCCAAAACTGACAGTTTCATAATGAATGAAATGATGAAATGCTCTGCTTAGTTTGATGCCCAATTTCTCCTGTGTGTAGCAACACCCCATATGTGGTGGTAACCTGCTGTATGGGCAGACGTCCGGGCATAGAATGAAAGCAGGGCCATTCACAGCAGACTTGTAGTGTCACAATGCTTATTTTTCGCGGGTTAAGATACACTTGTATAGATAATTCATTTTGGGGGTCTATAGCTTATTCATGAGATTTTATTAACTATTTCAAGGGGGACACAAACAAAATCATTAATTTTTATTTTTGATTTTTAGCATTCCCCCCCCCACACACACTCCCTCTAAACATAAAAATAATATTTTATCTTTATTCGCTGGTTCACTACGATTGTGGCGATACCTCATTTATATAGTTTTTAATTTTACTGAGCAAAACCAATATTGGAGAAAATCGCATTGTTTTTACTATCGTCAACTATTCAGGGGCATAACTTCTAACTATTTTTCTGTTGACAGATCTGGTTGAGGGCTTATTTTTTTATTTTTCGCAAAAAGACTTGTTCTTTTAAGTAATATCATATTATAACGCACAACTTTTTAAATCACTTTTTAGAACAATTTTGTGATGGTATTTGATGAAAAATAGTATATTACGAGACGTTTTTTGTTTTTTTTTACATCATTAACCGAGTGGTTTCAATATTGAATTAGATTTATTGTACAGATTAATGCGGTTACGGTGATACCAAATTTGTATGCTTTTTTGTGTTTTATATACATTTCTTTGCATTTAATATTTAACTGGTGTGATAATTTTATTTATTTAATTGTTATTCTAAAAAGATTTTTAATGTTTTTTTACATTCTTTTACTTTTCCACACGTCGGCTTGAACAAGCATTCATCCGATCGCTTGTTCAAACCATTACACTGCAATACACTTGTGCGCATGCTCAGTTACTTAAAGCCAGGCCCTGCCAGAAGGCGGAACCCGGCGTGAAGAGGAGCCAGCAGCCTCAGGGCACTCGCTGGACCCCGGGGCTGATGCAGAATGAATTGGATCCCCCGGTAAGCACACCGGGTGAGGGGTCTAATCCACAGGGGACAAACTTACACGCCGTAGTCATGCTTGACTGTGGCATGTAAGGAGTTAAACACCCAGGATCAGAGTTTTTCTGATCCCAGGTGTTATTGCCAGGTCTGGGCTGTAATGTCACAGCCCGACACAGGCACTTGCAGGACCCGGTGTCCCGCAAACTTCTTACCCTTAATATCCGTAAAAACTCGATAGGGTGGTCATTAAAGGTCAACTGTAAAGTATAAAAACTTTTGCTTAACTCTGCACTAAGCCAAAATAGACATTTATCTATGTCTATTTGTCAGTTAGCAGGCTAGCAGCTAGCAGTTACCTCATTCCTCTGGCTGTCTTTGGTTGATTGCCATGGGAATCCGTAGCTAGATTGAGGAGATAAGGGTGGGTGAATGTTGTTGGAAGGAGTTACTAGCACATGCACCCTAGAGTGATATCATAAGTATGTGACTGAGCACATGCTTCAGGTCATCCAATTACATTCCAGGAATGGTATGTAGCAGAGCTGTTTGTGTTTGAAAGTTTTACTACAGTAGAAATGTGTATGAGTGAAAGTTTAAATGCACAAAGCTACATGTCTATTTTGGCTTAGTGCAGAGCTACGCAAAAGTTTTTAAAGACTTTTTAAAGACATAAAGACTTAGCTCAGGCTCCCTATCAGTTCTAATGGCTGTCGTCAGTTCCTGCACACAGCGCAATGTATAAATAGTGCCACCTCTTTGAGCAGATCTCTTTGCACAAGAAAGTGATAGGGTCTGTAGATAGGAGGCAGCTACCATAGATTATAGTGGCAAAAAATAAGTGATTCAATAAAAAAACAGTCTTTTAGAGAGTGGTTTCTTTTTATTCCGATGTAGGTGTTTTATACTGTTGGTGGACATATTTTAATATATCTTTTTCTTTGTGTTGTGGTAGATTACTGTATGATGCAGAGTTCCCCTGCTTTGCACTGATTCTGTATCCTGATTGGCTGAGCTGTGTGTACATGTTCCAGTGAATGCCCTGAGTGCTATTGGCATCCCTGCCCATAGCTGATGTCACAACCAAGAAGTCCCCCCCCCCCCACTTCAGGAAGAGCTGAGAGTGTTTTTCAGATATACATTCGCCCTATATCGAAAGGCTAGGAAAAAAACAGAAGCATGATACAGGTATCGATGGAATTGTTGTCAAAGGCTCTAAAGTGCTAAAATTATTCTTGGTCAAGTAACTTTACATTTATGCTTAGTCAAATACAAACCCCCCAGGATGAGAAGCTTCTACTCCCTGATTTTAGAGTAATGGACTATGACTTTTAAAGGTGTGTTTTGATTTTACATTTATTTAGAGGATAGATTATAGGTTTTTATCAACCCTGGATCAGTATTGTGTTACCAATTTAACTGATGTTTGTTTCTTTTGTGCTCTATCATATCTAAAGATTAATGAAGATAGCTTCTTGTACTCAACTATCTTCATTAATGCTATTGGATTTTCAGTACCGATCATCATTGACAGGTGTAAATTGGAGGACATATGGTCAAAGAATGTAGATATTTTTATACATTTATCCAACCTGCCGAGGGAGCCCTGATAGATTATAGATCCACCCATACATGTTTGGAAATATTATATAGTCCAGAATTTGTGTTCCTCATCTTGATGTTGTATTATTTTTCTTTTGTTTATCAATAAGCAGTTGGACGAGTTTTCGGTTCAACCATTTCAAACTTGAACTCTAATTCACTCAAAAATTCTGTAAAGTGGGGGTAGTAAGGGCTAGAAGGCTGAAAAATGCGGTATATATAGGCAATTCAACTGCACAAAAAGGCTAGGAGAGTACTTAAAATAAACAGTAGCTCAGGATTAAATACAATTTAATTATCTAGATACATACTAGCTACACAAAGCCATGAGATAAAACTTAACTTTTATTACTAATATTAGTTAATACCTAGAGATGAGCGAGTAATCTCGTCGCGCTTGATGCTCGTTCGAGTATTAAGGTACTCGAACGGCTCGTTGCTCGACGAGTATTTCTCCTGCTCGAGATCGAGCATTTAATAAAAAAACACAGTGAGACCATGAATAATGAATAAAAACAGTGACACAGTTAACACATGATCATTTACTTGAAAAACACAGTGAAGAACACAGTGAAGAATAGATACAGATGTTCTGCCCATCTGCTTACTTGTCGGAAGATACGCGCGGAACGGCAGCAGGGAGCATCAAGCAGCACGGGGGAGACATCAAGCAGCAGGGAGACATCAAGCAGCACGGAGAGACATCGGGCAGCACGGGGGAGACATCGGGCAGCGGGGAGACATCAGGCAGCACGGGGAGACTCGGGCAGCACAGGGAGACATCGGGCTCGGGAGCATCAGGCAGCACGGGGGAGACATCGGGCAGCACGGGGGAGACATCGGCGCAGCATCAAGCACGGGAGACATCGGGCAGCACGGGGGAGAGACATCGGCAGCACGGGAGACATCGGCAGCCACAGGGGAGACAATGGGCAGCACGGGGAGACATCGGCAGCATGGGGAGACATCGGGCAGCACGGGGGAGACATCGGGCAGCACAGGGAGACATCGGGCAGCACGGGGGACATCGGCACACGGGGAGACATCGGGCAGCACGGGGAGACATCGGGCAGCAGGAACTCGGCAGCACGGGGGAGACATCGGCCGCACGGGAGACTTCAGGGGAAGAAGACGAGCGGATCCCGGGACAGCGTATCACCCCACAAGTAAGCAGATGTGCCGACATCTGTAATCTATTCTTCACTGTGTTTTTCAACTGCGTTTTCACTTAAATGATCCTTGTTCACTGTTTTTATTCTATTTCTCACTGTTCTTTACATCTGCTAACTTGTCGGAGATAATATACGCGCGGAACAGTGAAGAATAGATTGCAAATGTTTGCATACATCTGATCACTTATCAGAAGACATCTTTTTCATAAATAACACATTTATTCCTGAACCATGGTCCCTTTGAAAAATGCTCGAGCATCTGAAAAGTTCGTCTCGAATACGAGCACCCAGCATTTTAGTGCTCGCTCATCTCTATAATAAACCAATTCAAAGGTTGCATCAATAAAAATCATTTTTTACCTAAGTGAATTCTAACAACTAGACAATTCATACATTACCCATTGATCACAGGAATAAATAGATCTTACCGGTATCAAAGTCATCAATTGAAGTGGGCAAGTCAAAATGTAATAGTTCACTCTAGATGCCCTGAGTATGTCCCTACCCCCGTTAGGATCAGAAAACTCCCGGCCTTATAAGTGCAGTACCGTCAGTTCTCACCCTAACGAACTGCCCTAAATATTGTGAAGCCCTGCCGCATTTTGTCATTTGTTGACAGACTCTTCAGTGGCTCAATGCAAACAAGACAAAGGGAGCACTACATAGATGTCCCAACTTTTGGCGACAGATTAGCCCTACAAGGAAAGCAACCATATGATAACATAAAGTTTACACTCACTAATTAGAGGACTCCATCTAAAAGCCGTCAGCTGAAGTCGATACGTGATAACACCATTATTAATCATTTGATTCATGCGATCAATGGTAATGTATAAATTGCTAGGTTGTTAGAAAAAAGATTTTTTTGATGCAACCTTTGAATTGGTTATTAACTATTATTAGTAATAAAGCTAAGTTTTATCTCATTGCTTTGCTGTAGCTAAGTCTAAACAAAACATAACATAGAAAGAAATTATTAAAGAAAAGTACATTAAAAAAAAATGCTTGTAATTTACAGCGTTAAAGATGCTCTGGGTGTTCAGACCAAGACTTACATAAGGATTAATGAAGAAATGGCAAAAACATACAGGGGCTTAATTAATAATGTCTGTGCACACTTCCGTCGACTTTACAGCGTTTTCGGGTTTTGTCCGGCTGTGAAGGTTATTAACAGGGGTCTGTGCTGGGATTGTGTTGCATGTGATTTTTTGTGTCGACTGTTGGACTGAGCGCGGGGTTTAACTTTCAAATTGTGTCGCAAGACATGCACTTACATACACCACGAAGTAGATTGTGAACTCGGTCGACCTGATGGGGAAGCGACACATGCGAATATCGGACGCACGAATTGCGGCACAGTGCATTATCATCGACAATCACTTCGTCGACAGGTAAGTAAATGTGCCCCACAATAATTATTATTTTAGGATTTCTCACAGTATTTTGGCAATCACTTTTTCTTTTTTGTGCTGCCTTACAATGTGCACCTTGTTTGTTATGTGTCGTGCCACCAATTAGCTTCTTTCCGACACTTAAGCCATTTTTTTATATTTTTTGCAGTTCAATTTGGAGCAACTTGTGAAACCCACGCTTTTCCTGGTAATGCAGAATTGACAACTAAATTGAATTTGACAATTTCAAGTTTAAAATTCAGGTATTGAGAATTTCAGTTTAAATTCTTGGAATGTAGAATTTGACAGTGGCAAGTTAAAATTCAGAAATGCGGTAATTCCCACTCTACACACTTATTCAAATTCTGGCAAAGACAAGTTGGGTTGGATTCTGCCTGGTTCATCTTAATACATGTAGGATGTCCACATTGGCTGTGGATAAGCTGTGAGCGCTTCTCCATTCACCGCCAGCCATGCGTGATGTCTATTACACCACGCGTCTGGTAAGGGGTTAATGGCAGTTCTTTACAGTTCCCTAATCAGATAATTATTTAATGTCCACCAATTCCAATCACAGCAGCCTCTATTCCTAGCTAGAGCCTTAAAAAGCCAATCTTGGTATTTGCGAAGTCCCTGTCTATCTGACTGACCCTATGGAGAGCAACAACTTCTCCCTAGCTCTATATATTTCCTGTAATGTTCTCTGGACAGTGACCCGCAACAGACACATGTCCTCCGGCCAATTACATCATTCCACAGACAACATTGCTGGTTAATAAGGGGCTGTAATCTGGTTGCTGCTCATCAGAAGTTCAACCACTGCCTCATTTTACCCAAACGTGAATCCAAAACCAACACAGAGTGGCTGCTGGCTTTGGAGATTGTGGTTGCCGATCCGCTTTCATTTCAATACGGACTGAATTTAGCTGGTTCAGACCTGCTCATTACCTTTTCTTTTTATATGTGTTTGGAAATGTAGAGTTAACACTTAGGTCACCAGTAGATACCTTATAATACCTTACCACTTTAGGTCACCCCTAAATACTCTCACCAGGATTTTTCTCTAGTCAATATGTCTAGATACCTCTAGAAAGATGGTGTAGAATAACTTCCTGAGTTGCCTACTGTGTTTGTTCTATCCTATAAGTATTCATACCCATGGTCATGCTACAATAGCACCAATTTAAAGATGTACAATGATAATACAGTGCAACTTCTGGCAATTTCTTGTTTTTATATTGCATCTTTCTGAGTTTTGATTCAAATCAAACACTACAATAAATGGCCCTTTGTTGTAGTGTGAAGGGGAATATCTGTACAGTGGCTTTAAGTTTTATACATGAAGGGAATATTTGTATATGAGCTTATAGTTTTATATTTTATACTTTTATATAGCTGGCAAATACTAAAGTTTTTCCTCCTCAGCAATATCTCAGATATGTTACTTAAGATGCGCCGGCATCCACTGAACTACACAGCCAACGCCTGTATTCCGGAAGTAGATCAACATGTCTGATTCCAAAGGCTTCATCACACATATCGAGACTTAAGGTTTTGTCACGCCCAGGACATTATTCTCCCAGATACTGGAACTGACCAATCGGAGCACACCGAGGCTAGACCATATGCTTAACTTGCCCACTAGATGCTGCATGACACATAACCACTCCCTTTTTACCCTTCTGTAAAAATTTGCTAACACGAAATAAAGTTAGTCTTGTTGTGCTGAGCAGAGCTTGTCTCAGATTCTTTCTTGAGAATTTGCACACTTGCTCTTCTAATTTGAGTGACTGAGTGACCAGTTATTTGTCGTTCGACAGTGGATTAGAAATCTACCTTCACACAGAAAAAGAAACCCAAAAATGGTCCTTTTAAGGATATTTATTAGATTGTATATAGAAAGATTGTTACAATAATTGATATTTTAGAAACAACTGTTAATCAGTTTTATAAAAAAAAGATAACAAGTAGTATAAAAATTGATTATTTTTATCAGTTTAAACATTATGATATATACATTGCATCTGAAAAGGAATTTCATGAGCTGTCAGTTTCCACAGTTAATCAGTAAGTTTTTGGTAACATAGAGGGGCCTGACACATATATGTGGTACTCAGAGAACGGAATGTGGAAGACAGTTTCTTATTGGCTGACCTGAACATCCAACTAAGATATGTACCAATGATGTATACAAAACAGCTGCCAGTTCTTAATCTGAACCCAAGCCAGAACACATCAGGAACCCCTTTCTATTTGCTAATGAAAATGAAAAAAAAACGCTTACTCCTTTTTTTAAATTGAAATAATATAACATTTTAAATGGCTTATAAAAACACAATACTCACCCTCCGATCCCCACTGTCCCAATCCCAACCTTGCTTTTGCCTATTCCCTGTACTTCCTTCAGCTTAAGTGGTGAGTCCCCACACAGGGGCTTGTACAACCCTGATCTCATACCTAACAATACACATTCTCCACCTGTAAGGATAACTAGCTTAAGAAAATATTGTGCGTTTAAGGTTGCATTCAAATGAACGTGTGATTTCTCCAGTCTCGGTATTTTCCGTGCTGTATGAGCCTGTATATACGTGATGTCTTTCATTTGTATGCAGCACGTATGTCACCTGTATTCATACATCCCAATCGATTTCTAGGGCATACGGAACTGAATAATGGGAGAAAATAGTACATCTCTAATTTTATAAAGCCAGTATACAGTACAGTGTTAATACCGCAATATAGAATGGTTGGACGGTATGTCGCTCTTGTTGAATGTGGCCGTAGTACGGGTAGCATACGGCCGTTTTCATACGGTCCTGTGAATGCAGCCTAACCCAGTCATTTCCTGTTCCCGTAAACATCTAAGATTACCATTTCTGGCCTATCACATTTTGGATAATAGTCAAAATCTATTCATCAAGATTGATTGCTCCCTGGTTACCCTCGGCTCTTCATCTATTCTATTCACCGACCACTAAATATTTTTTCGATATAGGTAAAAATTACAAGATCTTTAGAATATAACGTAACACAAAGAAGTGTGTATGGTGTTCACTAAGCATCAATAAAGTTGCATATATTATATGCAAATAGACTTATACCTCAGATAAAAGACCGTTCAGTGAGTCAGTGAAGATGATGACATCTCATCCACGACACTTGAGTACTTGAGTATTTTTGGAAGTTCAGTCAGAGAATACCATCCTTTGTTATTTGTTCAGTCACAGGCCTGGTACCATTTATTTGTGGGTCTTATACACACATACTGAGTAGTCTTTATCTCTTTTCACCACAAAGCATTGTCCAATGACACAAAGAGCGGCAAACATCAAAACCTTTCACTAAATCCTTCTTGTCTCCTCTGTTTATATGCATTGACATACACTGAGATTATACACAACCTATGTATTTCCCTATACATATGATCTCAATATATCTCCCTAGAAATGATAAGCACTTATCTTCACAGAAGAAATTTTCTTTTTAAGACTTTAGGTTGTCTAGTATTTTATACTAGGGCATCAATATTTGATCCTCAGGAACAAACACTTGGCCTGGACCATTCAGAAGCAGTCAGCTCTGCACTGCATGTGGTGGCCATGCCCTCTATGTCCAGGATCAGTTCCCACTTACAGGACATCTACCACAGATCGGGTTGTAAACAAGAACACTACATGCTGGGGTGTGTCCCTGTGGAATAATCTCTCTTTTTTAGCTTCCTATGCCCTTATTTTTACAAAAAAAGGCTTAAAAAAATTATGCCATTGATCCAAGGATCATTTGCGAAATTGAAAGCAAAAAGAAGAGCAGGTCCTGTGAGAAGGGCACACACCAGTATAGAATTGTTTTTGAGTTACAATCTTTGATCCTGATAATAGATTTCCTTTAAGTAAAAATATAATGCATAGCCACTACACAGGCATGGTGCCAGAAGCAGATGCACTAAACCTAAATAGCTGAATGGTGTGGAGCCGAAACCTGACTATTCTGCACTGATCAGATACTGATAGCCTATCCTGTCTTTTAGAATAACCTTTTTTTCGTTACATTTATGTTGCAATATTCATTGCTATTTGTACATGCTGTTTAAAATATTGGAGCATAATCACCTTAGAATATTTTTGAGAATGTTACTTGTAGACATTATGTGTTTTTGCATTCATTGATGCGGATAAGCAGTCTAGCCTGAGCAATGTTACATGTAAAGAATCGGAATAAACACCTCTAGGGGGGCCAACACAAAATGTCACCCCAGAGATTACAACACGAGTGTAACATCAGTGATATGGAAGCCATGACTTCTGTAGTTAAGCGTGGGAAGTCCCATCACAGTTAACTATGAAGCATGTCAATTACAAATAACACAAGGGTCTGCCAACTACAATAATACCTTAAATATTTCATGTAATTATGTATTATGTAAACAATGGGCAAATATAATTTATAATTATGTGTTAGTTCTTTACATCTGCTAACTTGTCGGGAGATAATATACGCGCGGAACAGTGAAGAATAGATTGCAAATGTTTGCATACATCTGATCACTTATCAGAAGACATTCTTTTTCAATTAAATAACACATTTTATTCCTGAACCATGGTCCCTTTGAAAAATGCTCGAGCATCTGGAAAAGTTCGTCTCGAATAACGAGCACCCGAGCATTTTAGTGCTCGCTCATCTCTATTAATAACCAATTCAAAGGTTGCATCAGATAAAAATCATTTTTTACCTAAGTGAATTCTAACAATCTAGACAATTCATACATTACCCATTAGATCACAAGGAATAAAATGATTCTTACCGCATATCAAAGTCAGTCAGATGAAGTGGGCAGAGTCAAAATGTAATAGTTCACTCTAGATGACCCTGGAGTATGTCCCTATCCCCCGGTAAGATCAGAAAACTCCCGGCCTTATAAGTGCAGTACCGTCAGTTCTCACCCTAACGAACTGCCCTAAATTATTGTGAATGCCCTGCCGCATTTTGTCATTTGTTTGACAGACTCTTCAGTGGGCTGCAATGCAAAACAAGACAAAGGGAGCACTAAATAGATGTCACAACTTTTGGCAGACAGATTAGCCCCTACAAGGAAAGCAACCATAGTGAATAACATAAAGTTTACACTCACTAATTAGAAGGACTCTGTCTAAGAAGCCGTCAGACAGATTCCATTTGATTCCATGCGATCTAATGGGTAATGTATAAATTGCCTAGGTTGTTAGAAAAAAGATTTTTATTTGATGCAACCTTTGAATTGGTTATTAACTATTATTAGTAATAAAAGTTAAGTTTTATCTCATTGCTTTGCTGTAGCTAAAGTACTTAAAACAATAACATAACATGAAAAGAAATTAGTAAAGAAAAGTAAAGAAAATACATTTAAAAAAATGCTGTAAATTTCACAGCGGTTAAAGATGCTCTGGTTGTTCAGACCCAAGTACTTACATAGAGGATTAATGAAGAAATGGCAAAAAACATACAGGGGCTTAATTACTAATGGTCCGTGCACACTTTCGTCGGACTTTACAGCGTTTTCGGGTTTTGTCCGGCTGTGAAAGGTTATTAAAAGACAATGCACTTACATACACCACGAAGAAGATTGTGAACTCGGTCGGACCTGAGTGGGGAAGCGACACATGCAGAATATCGGACGCACGAATTGCGGCACAGTGCATTATCGTCGGACAATGCACTTCGTCGGACAGGTAAGTAAATGTGCCCCACAATAATTATTATTTTAGGATTTCTCACAGTATTTTGGCAATCACTTTTTCTTTTTTTGTTGCCTTATAATGTGCACCTTGTTTGTTATGTGTCATGCCACCAATTAGCTTCTTTTCCGACACTTAAGCCATTTTTTTAATATTTTTTGCAGTTCAATTTGGGAGCAACTTGTGAAACCCGACGCTTTTCCTGGTAATGCAGAATATGACAACTTAAATTGAATTTGACAATTTCAAGTTTAAATTCAGGTATTGAGAAGTTCAAGTTTAAATTCTTGCAATGTAGAATTTGACAATGGCAAGTTAAAATTCAGGAAATGCGGTAATTCACACTCTACCAACTTATTCAAATTCTGGCAAAGACAAGTTGGGTTGGATTCATGCCTGGTTCATCTTAATACATGTGAGGATGTCCACATTGGCTGTGGATAAGCTGTGAGCGCTCTCCATTCACCGCCAGCCAATGCGTGATGTACTATTACACCACGCGTCGGTAAGGGGTTAATGCAGTTCTTTACAGTTCCCTAAATCAGATAATTATTTTAGATGTCCACCAATTCCTAATCACAGCAGCCTCCTATTCCTAGCTAAGAGCCCTTAAAAAGCCAATCATTGGTATTTGCGAAGTCCCTGTCTATCTGACTGACCCTATGAAGAGCAACAACTTCTCCCTAGCTCTATGTATTGTCTGTAATGTTCTCTGGACATGTGACCCAGCAAAGACACATGTCCTGCCTGGCCAATTACAGTCATTCCCACAGACAACATTGCTGTGGTTAATAAGGGGCTGTAATCTGGTTTGCTGCTCATCAGAAGTTCAACCAGCTTGCCTCATTTTACCCAAACGTGAATCCAAAACACAAACAGAGGTGGCTGCTTGGCTTTGGAGATTGTGGTTGCCGAATCCGCTTTCATTTCAATACGGACTGAATTTAGCTGGTTCAGACCTGCTCATTACCTGTTCTTTTTATATGTGTTTGGAAATGTAGAAGTTAACACTTTAGGTCACCAGTAGATACCTTAGTAGATACCTTACCACTTTAGGTCACCCCTAAATACTCTCACCAGGATTTTTCTCTAGTCAATATGTCTAGATACCTCTAGAGAAGATGGTGTAGAATAACTTTCCTGGAGTTGCCTACTGTGTTTGCTATCCTATAAGTATTCATACCCATGGTCATGCTACAATAGCACCAATTTAAAGATGTACAATGATAATACAGTGCAACATTCATGCAATTTCTTGTTTTTATATTGCATCTTTCTGAGTTTTGATTCAAATCAAACACTACAATAAATGGCCCTTTGGTTGTAGTGTGAAGGGGAATATCTGTACATGAGCTTTATAGTTTTATACATGAAGGGGAATATTTGTATATGAGCTTATAGTTTTATATTTTTATACTTTTATATAGCTGGCAAATACTAAAGTTTTTCCTCCTCAGCAATATGCTCAGATATGTTACTTAAGATGGCGCCGGCATCCACTGATACTACACAGCCAACGCCTTATTCCTGGAAGTAGATCAACATGTCTGATTCCAAGAAGGCTTCATCACACATATCGAGACTTAAGGTTTTGTCAACGCCCAGGACATTATCTGCCCAGATACTGGAACTGACCAATCGGAGCACACCGGATGCTAGACACATATGCTTAATCCTTGCCCACTATGATGCTGCATGACACATAACCACTCCCTTTTTACCCTTCTGTATAAAATTTGACTACAATAAATGGCCCTTTGGTTGTAGTGTGAAGGGGAATATCTGTTCATGAGCTTTATAGTTTTATACATGAAGGGGAATATTTGTATATGAGCTTATAGTTTTATATTTTTATACTTTTATACTTTTATATAGCTGGCAAATACTAAAGTTTTTCCTCCTCAGCAATATGCTCAGATATGTTACTTAAGATGGCGCCGGCATCCACTGATACTACACAGCCAACACCTTATTCCTGGAAGTAGATCAACATGTCCGATTCCAAGAAGGCTTCATCACACATATCGAGACTTAAGGTTTTGTCAACGCCCAGGACATTATCTGCCCAGATACTGGAACTGACCAATCAGAGCACACCGGATGCTAGACACATATGCTTAATCCTTGCCCACTATGATGCTGCATGACACATAACCACTCCCTTTTTACCCTTCTGTATAAAATTTGATAACACGGAAATAAAGTTAGTCTTGTTGTGCTGAGCAGAGCTTGTCTCAGATTCTTTTTTGAGAATGTGCACACTTGCTCTGTCTAATTTGAGGTGACTGATTGGACCAGTTATTTGTCGATTACGACAGTGGGAATTAGAAATCTACCTTCACACAGAAAAAGAAACCCAAAAATGGTCCTTACAAGGATATTTTATTAGATTGTATATAGAAAGATTGTTACAATAATTGTATATTTTAGAAAGCAACTGTTAATCAGTTTTATAAAAAAAAAAGATAACAAAGTAGTATAAAAATATGATTATTTTTATCATTTATAGACATTATGAATATGAACATTGCATCTGAAAAGGAATTTCATGAGCTGTCAGTTTTCCACAGTTAATCAGTAAAGTTTTTGGTAACAATAGAGGGGGCTGACACATATATGTGGTACTCAGAGAACGGAATGTGGAAGACAGTTTCTTATTGGCTGACCTGAACATCAACTAAGAATATGTACCAAATGATGTATACAAAACAGCTGCCAGTTCTTAATCTGGAACCCAAGCCAGAACACAATCAGGAACCCCTTTCTATTTGCTAATGAAAATGAAAAAAAACGCTCTTACTTATTTGTTTTAAATTGAAATAATATAACATTTTAAATGGCTTATAAAAAAACAATACTCACCTCACGGATCCCCACTGTCCCAATCCCAACCTTGCTTTTGCCCTATTGCCCTGTACTTCCTTCAGCTTAAGTGGTGATGTCCCCACACAGGGGCTTGTACAACCTGATCCATACCTAACAATACACATTCTCCACCTGTAAAGGATAACTAGCTTAAGAAAATATTGTGCGTTTAAGGTTGCATTCAAATGAACGTGTGATTTCTCCAGTCCGGTATTTCCGTGCTGTATGAGCCTGTATATACGTGATGTCTTTCATTTGTATGCAGCACGTATGTCACCTGTATTCATACATCCCCATCGATTTCTAGGGCATACGGAACTGAAATATGGGAGAAAATAGGACATGCTCTATATTTTATAAAGCCAGTATACAGTACAGTGTAATACCGGCAATATAAATGGTTGGACGTATTGTCCATTGAATGTGGCCGTATGTACGGGTAGCATACGGCCGTTTTCATACGGTCATGTGAATGCAGCCTAACCCAGTCATTTCCTGTTCCCGTAAACATCTAAGATTACCATTTCTGGCCTATCACATTTTGGATAATAGTCAAAATCTATTCATCAAGATTGATTTGCTCCCTGGTTACCCTCGGCTCTTCATCTATTCTATTCACCGACCACTAAAATTTTTTCGATTATAGAGTAAAAATTACAAGATCTTTAGAATATAACAGTAACACAGAAGAAGTGTGTATGGTGTTCACTAAGCATCAATAAATTGTCATATATTATATGCAAATAGACTTATACCTACAGATAAAAGACCGTTCAGTGGAGTCAGTGAAGATGATGACATCTCATCCACGACACTTGAGTACTTGAGTATTTTTGGAAAGTTCAGTCAGAGAATACCATCCTTTGTTATTTGTTCAGTCACAGGGCCTGGTACCATTTATATTGTGGGTCTTATACACACATACTGAGTAGTCTTTATCTTCTTTTCACCACAAAGCATTGTCTCAATGACACAAAGAGCAGCAAACATCAAAACCTTTCACTAAATCCATTCTTGTCTCCTCTGTTTATATGCATTGACATAACACTGAAGATTATACACAACCTATGTATTTCCCTATTACATATGATCTCATATATATCTCCCTAGAAATGATAAGCACTTATCTTCAACAGAAAGAAATTTTCTTTTTAAGACTTTAGGTTGTCTAGTATTTTATACTAGGGCATCAATATTTGATCCTCAGGGAACAAACACTTGGCCTGGACCAATTCAGAAGCAGTCAGCTCTGCACTGCATGTGGTGGCCATGCACTCTATGTCCAGGATCAGTTCCCACTTACAGGACATCTACCACCAGGATCGGGGATTGTAAACCAAGAACACTTACATGCTGGTGTGTGTCCCCTGTGGAATAATCTTCTCTTTTTTAGCTTCCTATGCCCTTATTTTTACAAAAAAAGGCTTAAAAAAATTATGCAACTGATCCCAAGGAATCATTTGCGAAATTGAAAGCTAAAAAGAAGAGCAGGTCCTGTGAGAAGGGCACACACCAGTATAGAAGTGTTTTTGAGTTACAATCTTTGATCCTAATAATAGATTTCCTTTAAGTAAAATATAATGCATAGCCACTACACAGGGCATGGTGCCAGAAGCAGATGCACTAAACCTAAATAGCTGAATGGTGTGGGAGCCGAAACCTGACTATTCTGCACTGATCAGATACTGATAGCCTATCCTGTCTTTTAGAATAACCTTTTTTTCGTTACATTTTATGTATGCAATATTCATTGCTATTTGTACATGCTGTTTAAAATATTGGAGCATAATCAGCCTTAGAATATTTTTGAGAATGTTACTTGTAGACATATATGTGTTTTTGCATTCATTGATGCGGATAAGCAGTCTAGCCATGAGCAATGTTGAACATGTAAAGAATCGGAATAAACACCTCTAGGGGGAGCCAACACAAAATGTCACCCCAGAGATTACAACACAGAGTGTAACATCACTGATATGGAAGCCATGACTTCTGTAGTTAAGCAGTGGGAAGTCCCATCACAGTTAATATGAAGCATGTCAATGTACAAATACACAAGGGTCTGCCAACTACAATAATAACCTTTAAATATTTCATGTAAATTATGTAATTATGTAAGACAATGGGCAAATATAATTTATAATTATGTGTTAAAAATATTTTAAACAAAGGTTCATCATTTATAAATGTAAAAATGCTACAAAATCATGATGTTTTCTATTCTAGTCATCCCTTCTTGAGCACCAATAGAAATCACATAAGGTAGGCAAGAATACATTGAAGACCTGTAAGAAAACAGTACGCAATATTTGTCCATATATACATGGCACTTCATTTGTAGAACAGCATATGTAGACACAAGTAAAAGG
The DNA here is from genome assembly GCA_019512145.1 of Engystomops pustulosus. Classification (NCBI taxonomy): domain Eukaryota; kingdom Metazoa; phylum Chordata; class Amphibia; order Anura; family Leptodactylidae; genus Engystomops; species Engystomops pustulosus. The sequence continues at coordinate 58,430,490 of CM033643.1, read as the reverse complement.
CACATAAGTTATTAAAGTCCAAGAATGCTGTAGAGTCAGCCTTGTCTGATCCTTTGATCTTTACACATTGGCACTTTTAGCATGGGTAGGGGAACCGGACCCCTGAGATGAATAATAAAACCGGTTCTCCATGAATGCATGAGATTCTCCTGAGCAGCAAACAATAACTATTCCACCAAACAAGCAAAATGCTGCCCCAATCCATCCAGCGTACAAAGAGTAGCCAAAAGTCACAATGGTTGTTTCCTTGTGTGTCGATACTGGGAACCATATGGTGGCCATGATGGAAGCCAACGCTATAGAAAAAAGAAAGACAAAACTTAGTAAATTAAAAATGAACTGAATGTGCCCATTCATAATACATCACAAAAATCACAAACCAAATGATTATTACTAAATAAAGCGAGGGAGATTTATTACATCCTTCTGAAACAACTTATATCTAGACTGGGCAGTAGATGTGCTGGATTTATTACGAGGGCTAACTCTGTGTAATAGATTTGATGCATCTTGCTGTACGCATTCAATTATTTTTCTAACATTATCTGTTGGTTACTTTAGATGAATACTTTCAATGCCTTTTTTTAAAGACACTTGGGGAAAGATTTATTAATTTTGTCAATTGTTTTACTCGTTTGTAGCCACAAATGTGTATTTCAGCTCATATTAAAGTTCCCTATATGTCAATATTATTGGTGTGGGAGACATTTTGAACTCTTTAGGTACCTTTTCATTTGAATGAAATTTGTTGTAGTCTGTAAACTATTTAACGTTGAAAAAACATGTCTGCACCTAGAACACTATTTATCCCAACAGTTATCTATCTACAGGCATCTGAAAAATATTTGCAATTATTTTGGACATCACTTTAACTTGCTGAAAAAATTCATTCAAGATGCATACAGCATGTCAGAGGGAAGAGTACCCGATATCTGAAATGTAAAATCTGAACCAAACTGACTGTTTTACATAGTGACAAAGTTAATGTTGAAAAAATAAACAGGTCCATCAAGTATAATCTAAAATTCTACAGTGTTTATCCAAAATCCCTACAGGATTGACACCAATCATCCTACATCATGGAAAGCATTACCTCCATGATTCCAAATGTTGCAATCGGAATAATCCCCGGACTAATATTCTCCCCAAATCTAATTTCCCATCACTAGTAGCAAAGAAATCCAAGTTCACTTTTGGATTAGCTATAACTGGAAAAGGAATTAAAAAGCATTTAGCACTTTTTTAACTGCTGCCAGTTGTACTATTATTACTGCCATAGTTCATCTACTCTACTGTTCACACTGTTCTATATGATGTCTAAACGCCTTTTCTCTCTTTGCAATGTATGTCACCTGGTCCTTTGTACACGTGTACAAATATCAGGGAATGTCAGCAAGAATCTAATAGCTTGGAGAGCTTTGGAAATCCTGGAACCTCAGGCTTAAAGCTGAATGAGCAATGCATAAGTGGGCCCCTTCATGACGAATTATTATTTTTTTGGTGCTATCAGACGTTCATGATATTATATGTACAGGGTCCTCTCCCATCTCCTCTGCCTAAGGTAACTTGGAATAAGTCTCAACATGATTTCAACATGTCTGTCAGTAGATTCTTACTCTCTCCAAATTAAAAAAGGAAAAATAATTATTAGCAACTTAAGTTCTTATAATTTTTTTTTTATTTACAGCAATTGCAGCATATCAGCATTAAAGAGACCCAGTGCCAGGATCGTGGAGAAGACAGCTGGAGGCAAGGATGTGTAGTTTAATTTTACTACCAACTGGTGGTAAATTTCCTTTAATGATCAGTTACCAATACAATTAGTGATACTCACATCCTAAAAAATTACAACTGATGACTTGTATACTATATAAAAGGTCAGCTGAGAGATGTGCAGAAGTGTATTCACACAGTTTCAGGTTATACAATCAAATAAGCCTATTGACATTTTTTATAAAGTTGGTTTCTGTAAAGGATAAAAAATAGGTCATCTATATTCTGTATTTCAGGCAAGAGACAGACAAGGATCAAACTGGAAGACTGACTTTGATCTTAGGAAGGGAAACTGTAATTCAAGCGCTAAATACCTAATTTACATGTTCTCCTATAAACCTCGAGGTATTGAAATTCTCTGTCTTTAAAAATTATAGATACAACTGAGAATTATTTAAATACTAATGCATCAGAGGAGAATGTATTCAACTGACTATTACATGTTGGGTAAAATCAGCAAACAAATATTGAATGTATTCGCTCTTGTCTAACAAGGGAACTGGTATTTAGAGTAAGAATTAAGTATAGCCCCAATCAATTTAGCCGAAGGATGTAATGGGCTGGGGTTCATAAATTCTATTGCACATTAACAGATTGACTAATTTTGGGAAGATAATTATTCATGCATATATTTACAATAAACCAGATAATAATTCTGAAAGGAAGTGTTCCTGGATGGGATAAGAAGGCATGCTTGGCCTCTAAAGGGAACCTGAAATCTTACTAACCCCTATAATCCTACAAACATGAACTTGTCCTGCTGTATAAAAGTCCACCGGTGGTCTTTTTATAACATTTCTATGTTGTAACATATCTAAAAAAATCAACTTTTATCGCTGACCAAGCAGTCAATCTGCCCAGCCTCCTGACCACTGTTTTCCCACTCCACCTCTTGTCACATCTGGCACTTCCCAACCCTTTCCCACCTCTGCCCCAACTCTATTGCTGACATCACTCTCCACCTGCCTGGAGATAAGGCTGATGTGTAGTCTGCATGTTCTGCCAGCTTCACAACGACATATATTTATTAGAAAGCCATGGCACCTCTATTTTACCAGCTTGCATTACTGAAATAGCCTGAGAGGTGTGCAGGTAATGCTAGCCAGTCTGATGCTCTACCATAAAGTGCACAGGGAGCACGGCCAGCAGGGGCATAACTTTAGGGGGTGCAGAGGTTGCGATTGCACCTGGGCCCAAGAGGTTTAGGGGGGCCCTTATAGTGTCACTTTCCCATATGAGAAGACTATTACTATAAACCATACATTATAGTTGGGGGCCTGGCACAGACTTTGAATGGGGCCCATCAGCTTCTAGTTACGCCACTGACGGCTGGCACATGCACTGAGCACCTGTGAAGCCAGACAAGTAGGCACAATGATGGCACTGAGATCATAGGCACCCTACGCATGTGTGATATATCCAGATAGCGGAGAGTAAAATTGGCGATAGGAGGCAGGAGTGGGTAGTGCCAGATGCCAGCAGGAGGTGGAGTGGGCAAAGCAAACAGTGGCCCCAAGGCTGCTTGGTCAAGCTCCCCACCTCCTTGACTGCATGTTAGGCAGCAATAAAATTAGCTTTTTAAAACATGCTGCAACATAGAAAAGCTATAAAAAAAGGACCTCTGGTGGAGTTGCATATGGCGGGAAAAAGTAATGTTTGTAGGATAGGGGGAGGGGGTTAAGGAGATGACAGGTTCCCTTTAAGACTCCATATAATGCCAAAGATGGCCTGCAAAGGTAGCCTCCTTGAGGAGATATATATTCCTTCCAAAACCAAAATTATAATCATAATCATGAAATATATAAAGACATAGAAATTTATTTGGACTCAAGTATCTTAGTATATCCACCACAAAAATACCTCAAGACTAGAGATGAGCGAACATACTCGTCCGAGCTTGATGCTCGTTCGAGCATTAGCGTACTCGAAACTGCTCGTTGCTTGGACGAATACTTCGCCCGCTCGAGAAAATGGCATCTCCCGCCGTTTTGCTTTTTGGCGGCCAGAAACAGAGCCAATCACAAGCCAGGAGACTCTGCACTTCACCCAGCATGACGTGGTACCCTTACACGTCGATAGCAGTGGTTGGCTGGCCAGATCAGGTGACCCTGGAATAGACTAGCCCCTGCCTGCGCTGCTCGGATCATTCTGTGTCTGGATGCCGCTAGGGAGAGAGCTGCTGCTGGTCAGGGAAAGCGTTAGGCTGTTCTATTAGAATAGTGTTAGGCAGGAGTGATTCAACAAGAACCCAACAGCCCTTCTTAGGGCTACAATAACGTTATACATTTTTTTTTTTATTTGCAGCTAGTACCATATTGTGAGGAATTTGCAGGGGGACTTGCTACCGTTGTGTTTAGCTCTTAGTGACACACATATCCACCTCAAACACCAAAGTGGGACAATTTATTAGGGGTTTGATTTCAATTAGGCACAGTCTGCCAGTTTCTTTTTATTTTACGTTTATTTTTTGATAACTCAGCGTCATCTCATCTGGCATAGCAGTGTGCTTTCATACTTGCATAGCAGTGTGCTTTCATAGTTGGCTAGAAAATAGCCATAGGAGAATCCAAACGGCTTACTTAGGCCTACAATAGCGTTATATATATTTTATTTCTGGTTAATCTGCTGGTGGCTGGCCTTGCTGTAGTGCATCTACTACCATATTGTGAGGAATTTGCAGTGAGACTTGCGATTTCCAATCTCCACCAGGTGAAGGAAGCTCAACCTGAATAATTTATGCACTCCTCCTCCTCCTCATTTTCCTCCTTCTCCTCCTCTTTGTACACTAAAGCAGAGGAAACTGGCTATTTTTTGACAGGGCCCACTGGCTCTAGCTATAGTACTCTATGCATTTAATTTTTCTGGAGGGCCACCTACCCGGTCCTCTGTTTTAAACAATTTTTGGGAGTGCCACATACAGGCACTCAATCTATTCAATTTTTCTGGAGGGCCACCAAACGAGCTGTGTCAGGCAGAATTTTGGGTTGTTTTCATGGCTTCCACAACAAACTTGTTAACTTTGTCGCCACCCTGCTGTGTAATCCACAAAAAATACTGGCAAACTTTTATCATTTACCGATATTATTTCAGCGCTTCTTGCGCATCTGTTTACATTCCCCTCACCCGCCATATCCTAAACTTATAAGAACGCTACTACACTTGATCTTATACAAAAGGTTCTTAGAAGTGCTGTTTGGGGAGTAGCCTAGAGACAGGGGCTTGGATTGGCGAAAGCTCGCCTGGCAGCGGAGCGCCAGCTCCATGCCAAGATCCAACTAACATAGTTTTAACTGCAGCACCTTTAATCTACTACTAGTTCACTGCCGCCATACATGGTCCCCTTATCAAACGAGCTGTGTCAGGCAGAATTTTGTGTGTGTACATGTTCATGTGAAAGCCCTGAGTGCTATTGGCATCCCTGCCCATAGCTGATGTCACAACCAGGAACCAGGAAGTCCCCCCCCCACACACACACACACACTTCAGGAAAAGCTGAGAGTGTTTTTCAGATATACATTCGCCCTATATCGAAAGGCTATGAAAAAAACAGAAGCATGATACAGGTATTGATGGAACGGTTGTCAAAGGCTCTAAAGTGCTAAAATTATTCTTGGTCACGTAACTTTACATTTATGCTTTTAAATCCCATCCCTTTCCAGTGTGATGCAGACATCTCAGTCAAATACAAACCCCCCAGGATGAGAAGCTTCTACTCCCCCATTTTACAGTACTGGACTATGACTTTTAAAGGGGTGTTTTGATTATTCAACCGCTGGGACTCAGTATTGTGTTACCAATTTAACTGATGTTTGTTCTTCTGTGCTCTATTCAATATCTATAAGATTAATGAAGATAGCTGTCTTGTACTCAACTATCTTCAGTAATGCTATTGGATTTTCAGTACCGATCATCATTGACAGGTGTAAATTGGAGGACATGTGGTCAAAGAATGTAGATATTTTTATACATGCCTGCCGAGAGAGCCCTGATAGATATTATAAGATCCACCTCATATATGTTTGGAAATATTATATAGTCCAGAATTTGTGTTCCTCATCTTGATGTTGTATTATTTTCTTTTGTTTATCAATAAGCAGGTTGGACGAGTTTTCGGTTCAACCATTTCAAACTTGAACTCTAATTCACTCAAAAATGCTGTAAAGTGGGGGTAGTAAGGGCTAGAAGGCTGAAAAATGGCGGTAATGATAGGGCAATTCAACTGCACAAAAGAGGCTAAGGAGAGTACTTAAAATAAACAGTAGCTCAGGAATTAAATACAATTTAATTATCTAGATACATACTAGCTTCAGCAAAGCCATGAGATAAAACTTAACTTTTATTACTAATATTAGTTAATACCTAGAGATGAGCGAGTATACTCGTCGACAGCTTGATGCCGTTCGAGTATTAAGGTACTCGAACGGCTCGTTGCTCGGACGAGTATTTCTCCTGCTCGCGATCGAGCATTATTAAAAAAACACAGTGAAGAACATGAGAATAGAATAAAAACAGTGAACACAGTTAACACATGATCATTTACGTGAAAAACACCAGAAAACAACGTGAAGAATAGATTCAGATGTTCTGCACCATCTGCTTACTTGTCGGAAGATACGCGCGAGAACGCACAGGGAGACATCAAGCAGCACGGGGGACATCAAGCAGCAGGGAGACATCAAGCAGCACGGAGAGACATCGGCAGCACGGGGAGACATCGGGCACGGGACACAGACACGGGGAGACATCGGCAGCACGAGGGGAGACATCGCAGCGGGGAGACATCAGGGCAGCACGGGGGAGCATCGGGCACACGGGGGAGACATCGGGCAGACGGGAGACATCAGCGCACGGGACATCGGGCAGCACGGGAGACGAGATCGGGCAGCACGGGGGAGACATCGGCCACACAGGGAACAATGGGCGCACGGGCGGGGGAGACTCGGCACAGGGGAGACATCGGGCAGCACGGGAGACTCGGCAGCACAGGGAACATCGGGCAGCACGGGGATAGCATCGGGCAGCACGGGGAGAACTCGGGCAGCAGGGGAGATCACGGGCAGCACGGTGGAGACATCGGCAGCACGGGGGAGACATCGGGCGCACGGAGACTTCAGTGGAAGAAGAGGAGCGGATCCGGGACAAGCGTATCACCCCGACAAGTAAGCATGTTGCCGAACTCTGTAATCTATCTTCACTGTGTTTTCACACTGCGTTTTCACTTAAATGATCCTGTGTTCACTGTTTTTTTTCTATTCTTCACTGTTCTTTACATCTGCTACACTTGCGGAGATAATATACGCGCGAACAGTGAAGAATAATTGCAAATGTTTGCATACATCTGATCACTTATCAGAAGACATTCTTTTTCAATTAAATACCACATTTATTCCTGAACCATGGTCCCTTTGAAAAATGCTCGAGCATCTGAAAGTTCGTCTCGAATACGAGCACCCGAGCATTTTAGTGCTCGCTCATCTCTAAATAATAACCAATTCAAAGGTTGCATCAGATAAAAATCATTTTTTACCTAAGTGAATTCTAACTCTAGACAATTCATACATTACCCATTAGATCACAAGGAATAAAAATGATTCTTACCGCGTATCAAAGTCAGTCAGATGAAGTGGGCAGAGATCAAAATGTAATAGTTCACTCTAGATGCCTGAGTATTCCCTATCCCCCTTAGGATCAGAAAACTCCCGGCCTTATAAGTGAGTACCGTCAGTTCTCACCCTAACAACATGCCCTAAATATTGTGAATGCCCTGCCGCATTTTGTCATTTGTTTTGACAGACTCTTCAGTGGGCTGCAATGCAAACAAGACAAAGGGAGCACTAAATAGATGTCACAACTTTTGGCAGACAGATTAGCCCTACAAGGAAAGCAACCATAGTGAATAACATAAGTTTACACTCACTAATTAGAGGACTCCATCTAAGAAGCCGTCAGCTGAAGTGCGATACGTGATAACACCATTATTAATCATTTGATTCATGCATCTAATGGTATGTATAAATTCCTAGGTTGTTAGAAAAAAGATTTTTTTTGATGCAACCTTTGAATTGGTTATTACTATTATTGTAATAAAAGCTAATTTTTATCTCATGCTTTGCTGTAGCTAAAGTACCTTAAAAAAAACATAACTACATGAAAAGAAATTAGTAAAGAAAAGTCATTAAAAAAAAATGCTTGTAAATTTCAACAGCGGTTAAGATGCTCCTGGGTGTTCAGACCAAAGTACTTACATAGAGGATTATGAAGAAATGGCAAAAAACATACGGGGGCTTAATTATAATGGTCTGTGCACATTTCGTCGTCGGACTTTACAGCGTTTTCGGGTTTTGTCCGGCTGTGAAAGGTTATTAACAGGGTCTGTGCTGGGATTGTGTTGCATGTGATTTTTGTGTCGACTGATTGGACTGAGCGCGGGGTTTAACTTTCAAATTGTGTCGCAAGACATGCACTTACAACACCACTAAGTAGATTGTGAACTCGGTCGGACCTGAGTGGGGAAGCGACACATGCAGAATATCGGACGCACGAATTCGGCACAGTGCATTATCATCGGACAATGCACTTCGTCGGACAGGTAGTAATGTGCCCCACAATAATTATTATTTTAGGATTTCTCACATGTATTTGGCAATCACTTTTTCTTTTTTGCTGCCTTACAATGTGCACCTTGTTTGTTATGTTTCGTGCCACCAATTAGCTTCTTTCCGACACTTAAGCCTTTTTTTACTATTTTTTGCAGTTCAATTTGGGACAACTTGTGAAACCCACGACGCTTTTCCTGGTAATGCAGAATATGACAACTTAAATTGAATTTGACATTTCAAGTTTAAATTCAGGTATTGGAAGTTCAATTTAAATTCTTGCAATGTAGATTGACAATGGCAAGTTAAATTCAGGAAATGCGGTAATTCACCACTCTACACACTTATTCAAATTCTGGCAAAGACAAGTTGGGTTGGATTCATGCCTGGTTCATCTTAATACATGTGGGATGTCCACATTGGCTGTGGATAAGCTGTGAGCGCTCTCCATTCACCGCCAGCCAATGCGTGATGTACTATTACACCACCGCTCGGAAGGGGTTAATGCAGTTCTTTACAGTTCCCTAAATCAGATAATTATTAGATGTCCACCAATTCCTAATCACAGCAGCAGCCTCTATTCCTAGCTAAGAGCCTTAAAAAGCCAATCATTGGTATTTGCGAAGTCCCTGTCTATCTGACTGACCCATGGAGAGCAACAACTTCTCCCTAGCTCTATATATTGTCGGTAATGTTCTCTGGACATGTACCCGCAAAGACACATGTCCTGCCTGGCCAATTACATCATTCCCACAGACAAACATTGCTGTGGTAATAAGGGGCTGTAATCTGGTTGCTGCTCATCAAGTTCAACCAGCTTGCCTCATTTTACCCAAACGTGAATCCAAAACACAACAGAGGTGGCTGCTGGGCTTGGATATGTGGTTGCCGAATCCGTCTTCATTTCAATACGGACTGAATATCTGGTTCAGACCTGCTCATTACCTTTCTTTTTATATTTGTTTGGAAAGTAGAAGTTAAACACTTTAGGTCACCATTAGATACCTTATGATACCTTACCACTTTAGGTCACCCCTAAATACTCTCACCAGATTTTCTCTATTCAATATGTCTAGATACCTCTAGAAGATGGTTGTAGAATAACTTCCTGAGTTGCCTACTGTGTTTGCTATATCCTATAAGTATCACATACCCATGGTCATGCTACAATAGCACCAATTTAAAGATGTACATGATAATACAGTGCACATTCATGCAATTTCTTGTTTATTATTGCATCTCTGATTTTGATCTCAATCAAAACTACTAACATAAATGGCCCTTTGGTTGTAGTGTGAAGGGGAATATCTGTACATGAGCTTTAAGTTTTTATACATGAAGGGAATATTTGTATAGAGCTTATAGTTTATATTTTTTATACTTTATATAGCTGGCAAATACTAAAGTTTTCCTCCTCAGCAATATCTCAGAATGTTACTAAGATGGCGCCGGCATCCACTGATACTAAACAGCCAACGCCTGTATCCTGGAAGTAGATCAACATGTCTGATTCCAGAGGCTTCATCACACATATCGAGACTTAAGGTTTTGTCAACGCCCAGGACATTATCGTCCCAGTACTGGAACTGACCAATCGGAGCACACCGGATGCTAGACACATATGCTTAATCCTTGCCCACTATGATGCTGCATGACACTAACCACTCCCTTTTTACCCTTCTGTATAAATTTGCTAAACGAAATAAAGTTAGTCTTGTTGTGTCTGAGCGAGCTTGTCTCAGATTCTTTCTTGAGAATGTGCACACTTGCTCTTGCTTCTCTTTGAGGTGACGTATTGGACCAGTTATTTGTCGCGTACCAGTGGGAATTAGAAATCTACCTTCACACAGAAAAAAACCCAAAAATGGTCCTTTTAAGATATTTTATTAGATTGTATATAGAAAGATTGTTACAATATTGTATATTTTAGAAAGCAACTGTTAATCATTTTAATAAAAAAAAGATAACAAAGTAGTATAAAACTATGATTATTTTTATCATTTATAGACATATGAATAGACATTGCATCGAAAAGGATTCATGAGCTGTCAGTTTCCACAGTTAATCAGTAAGTTTTTGGTAACATAGAGGGGCCTGACACATATATTGTGGTACTCAGCCGGAATGTGGAAGACAGTTTCTTATTGGCTGACCTGAACATCAACAAGAATATGTACCAAATGATGTATACAAAAGAATGCCAGTTCTTAATCTGGAACCCAGCCAGAACACATCAGGAACCCCTTTCTATTTGCTAATGAAAATGAAAAAAAACGCTTACTCATTTGTTTTAAATTGAAATAATATAACATTTTAAATGGCTTATAAAAAATCAATACTCCCCTCACGGAATCCCCCACTGTCCATCCCAACCTTGCTTTTGCCCTATTGCCCTGTACTTCCTTCAGCTTAAGTGGTGATGTCCCCACACAGGGCGCTTGTAACACCCTGATCCATACCTAACAATACACATTCTCCACCTGTAAAGGATAACTAGTCTTAAGAAAATATTGTGCGTTTAAGGTTGCATTCAAAGACGTGTGATTTCTCCAGTCCTGTATTTCCGTGCTGTATAAGCCTGTATATACGTGATGTCTTTCATTTTGTATGCAGCACGTTATGTCACCTGTATTCATACATCCCATCGATTTCTAGGGCATACGGAACTGAAATATGGGAGAAAATAGGTACAGCTCTATTTATAAAGCCATTTATACAGTACAGTGTTAATACCGGCAATATATGGTTGGACGTATGTCATTGAATGTGGCCGTATTACGGGTAGCATACGGCCGTTTTCATACGGTCATGTGAATGCACCTAACCCAGTCATTTCTGTTCCGTAAACATCTAAGATTACCATTTCTGGCCTATCACATTTTGGATAATAGTCAAAATCTATTCATCAAGATTGATTTGCTCCCTGGTTACCCTCGCTCTCACTATTCTATTCACCGACCACTAAAATTTTTTCGATATAGGTAAAAATTACAAGATCTTTAGAATATAACAGTAACAAGAAGAAGTGTGTATGGTGTTCACTAAGCATCAATAAATTGTCATATATTATATGCATAACTTATACCTCAGATAAAAGACCTTTCGTGAGTCAGTGAGATGATGACATCTCATCCACGACACTTGAGTACTTGAGTATTTTTGGAAGTTCATTCAGCGAATACCATCCTTTGTTATTTGTTCAGTCACGAGCCTGTTACCATTTATATTGTGGGTCTTATACACACATATGAGTAGTCTTTATCTCTTTTCACCACAAAGCATTGTCCAATAGACACAAGAGCAGCAAACATCAAAACCTTTCACTAAATCCATTCTTGTCTCCTCTGTTTTATGCATTGACATAACACTGAAGATTATACACAACCTATGTATTTCCCTATTACATTGATCTCATATATATCTCCCTAGAAATGATAAGCACTTATCTTCACAGAAAGAAATTTTCTTTTTAAGACTTTAGGTTGTCTAGTTTTATACTAGGGCATCAATATTTGATCCTCGAGGAACAAACACTTGGCCTGGACCATTCAGAAGCATTCACTCTGCACTGCATGTGGTGGCCAGTGCACTCTATGTCCAGGATCAGTTCCCACTTACAGGACATCTACCACCAGGATCGGGGATTGTAAACCAAGAACACTTACATGCTGTGGTGTTCCCTGTGGATAATCTTCTCTTTTTTAGCTTCCTATGCCCTTATTTTTACAAAAAAAGGCTTAAAAAAATTATGCAACTGATCCAAGGATCATTTGGCATTGAAAGCAAAAAGAAGAGCAGGTCCTGTGAGAAGGGCACACACCAGTATAGAAGTGTTTTTGAGTTACAATCTTTGATCCTGATAATAGATTTCCTTTATATAAATATAATGCATAGCCACTACAGCATGGTGCCAGAACGATGCACTAAACCTAAATAGCTGAGGGTGTGGAGCCGAAACCTGACTATTCTGCACTGATCAGATACTGATAGCCTATCCTGTCTTTTAGAATAACCTTTTTTCGTTACATTTTAGTATGCAATATCATTGCTATTTTACATGCTGTTTAAAATATTGGAGCATAATCAGCCTTAGAATATTTTTGAGAATGTTACTTGTAGACATATATGTGTTTTTGCATTCATTGATGCGGATAAGCAGTCTACCATGAGCAATGTTGAACATGTAAAGAATCGGAATAAACACCTCTAGGGGGCCAACACAAATGTCACCACCAGAGATTACAACACAGAGTGTAACATCAGTGATATGAAGCCATGACTTCTGTAGTTAGCAGTGGGAAGTCCCATCACAGTTACTATGAAGCATGTCAATGTACACAATAACACAAGGGTCTGCAACTACAATAATACCTTTAAATATTTCATGTAATTATGTAATTAGTAGACAATGGGCAATATATAATTTATAATTTGTGTTAAAAATATTTTAAAAACAAGGTTCATCATTTATAAATGTAAAAATGCTACAAATCAATGGTTTCTATTCTGATCCCTTCTTGAGCACCAATAGAAACACATAAGGTAGCAAGAATACATGAAGACCTGTAAGAAAACAGTACGCAATATGTCCATATAATGGCACTTCATTTGTAGAACAGCATATGTAGACACAAGTAAAAGGCCACAAGTTATTAAGTCCAAGAATGCTGTGAGTCAGCCTTGTCTATCCTTATTTTAACACATTGGCACTTTTAGTCATGGGTAGGGGAACCGGACCCTGAGATGAATAATAAAACCGGTTCTCATAATGCATGAGATTCTCCGAGCACAAACAAATAACTATTCCACCCAAACAAGCAAAATTCGCGCCATCCAGGCGTCAAAGAGTGCCAAAGTCACAATTGTTGTTTCCTGTGTTCGATACTGGGAACCATATGGTGGCCATGATGGAAGCCAACGCTATAGAAAAAGAAAGAAACACTAGTAAATTAAAAATGAACTGAATGTGCCCATTCATAATACATCACAAAATCACAACCAAATGATTATTACTATAATAAAGCAGGGAGATTTTTACATCCTTCTGAACACACTTATATCTAGACTGGGCAGTAGATGTGCTGGATTTATTACGGGGCTACTCTGGTAATAGATTGTATGCATCTTGCTGTACGCATCATTATTTCTAACATTATCTGTTGGTTACTTTAGATGAATCTTTCAATGCCTTTTTTAAGACACTTGGGAAAGATTATTATTTGTGCAATTGTTTTACCTCGTTTGTAGCCAACAATTTGTATCAGCTCATAGTAAAGTTCCCTATCATGTCATATATGTTGGTGTGGGAGACATTTGGACTCTTTTAGGTCCTTTTCATTTGAATGAAATTTTGTTGTAGTGCTGTAAACTATTAACGTTGAAAAACATGTCTGCACCAGAAACCATTTATCCCACAGTATCTATCTACAGGCATCTGAAAAATATTGGCAATTATTTGGGACATCACTGTAACTTGCTGAAAATATTCAAGAGCGTTCATGCTTCAGCAGGGAATACCGATATCTGAAACTGTTAAAAATCTGAACCAAACTGACTGTTTACATAGATGCACAGGTAATTATAAAGAAACAGGGTCCATCAGGATATATCTAAAATCTACAGTGTTAATCCAAAATCCCACAGGATGTGACACCAACATCCTACATCATGGAAAGCATACCTCCTGATTCCAAGTGTGCAATCGGAATATCCCGGACTAATAGTCTTCCCCAAATCTAATTTCCCATCACAGTAGCAACGAAATCCAAGTTCACTTGGATTAGCTATAACGGGAAAAGGAATTAAAAAGCATTTAGCACTTTTTAACTGCGCCAGTTGTACTATTAACTGCCATAGTTCATCTACTCTACGTGCACACTGTTCTATATGATGTCTAAACGCCTTTCTCCTTTGCAATGTATGTCCCTGGTCCTTTGTACACGTGTACAATATCAGGGAATGTCAGCAAGAATCTAATAGCTTGGAGAGCTTTGGAAATCCTGGAACCTCAGGCTTAAGCTGAATGAGCAATGCATAAGTGGGCCCCTTCATGACGAATTATTATTTTTTTGGTGCTATCAGACGTTCATGATATTATATGTTACAGGGTCCTCTCCCATCTCCTCGCCTAAGGTAACTTGGAATAAGTCTCAACTGATTTCAACATGTCTGTTTCAGTAGATTCTACCTCTCTCTCCAAATTAAAAAAGGAAAAAATTATTAGCACTTAAGTTCTTATAATTTTTTTTTTATTTACAGCAATTGCGCATATCAGCAAAAGAGACCCAGTGCCAGGATCGTGAGAAGACAGCTGGAGGCCAGGATGTGTAGTTTAATTTTCTACCAACTGGTGGTAATTTCCTTTAAGATCAGTTCCAATACAATTAGTGATACTCACATGCCTAAAAATTACAACTGATGACTTGTACGTATATAAAAGGTCAGTGAGAGATTGCAGAAGTGTATTCCACAGTTTTCAGGTTATACAATCAAATAAGCCTAATGACATTTTTTATAAAGTTGGTTTTCTGTAAAGGATAAAAAGAGTCATATCTATATATCTGTATTTCGCAAGAGACGACAAGATTCAAACGGAAGACTGACTTGATCTTAGGAAGGGAAACTGTAATCAAGCGCTAAATACCTAATTTACATGTTCTCCTATAAACCTCGGTATTGAAATTCTCTGTCTTTAAAAATTATAGATACACTGAGAATTATTTAAATACTAATGCATCAGAGGAGAATGTATTCAAGTGACTATACATGTTGGGTAAACTCAGCAAACAAATATTGAATGTATCTCGCTCTGTCTAAAACAAGGGAACTGGTAATTTAAGAGTAAGATTAGGATAGAGCCCCATCATTTGAGCCTAAGGGTGTAATGGGCTGGGGTTCAAATTCTATTGCACAATTAACAGATTGACTATTTTGGGAAGATAATTATCATGCATTATATTTAAAAAACCAGATAATATCTGAAAGGAAGTTGTTCCTGGATGGGATAAGAAGTGCATGCTGGCCTCTAAAGGGAACCTGAAATCTTACTAACCACCTATAATCCTACAACATGAACTTGTCCTGCTGTATAAAGTCCACCGGTGGTCTTTTTATAACATTTCTATGTTGTACATATCTAAAAAAAATCACTTTTATCGCGGACCAAGCATCAAGCTGCCCAGCCTCCTGACCACTGTTTTCCACTCCACCTCTTGTCACATCTGGGCCACTTCCCAACCTTTACCCACTCTGCCCACCTATTGCTGACATCACTTGACAACCTGCCTGGGAATCAGGCTGATGTGTATTCCCATGTCCATACAGCTGTATACATTATTATTACTTGGGTCCATGGCCTTAGGTTTATAATCCGGACATATGACAGAACCCATTAATAATACATCAGGGGTCGCAGGGTCGACATTCTATTTGGGATTGATATAAAGGTTAATAACTAGAGATGAGCGAGTATACTCGTCCGAGCTTGATGCTCGTTCGAGTATTAAGGTACTCGAAACGGCTCGTTGCTCGGACGAGTATTTCCCCTGCTCGAGATCGAGCATTTAATTAAAAAAACACAGTGAAGAACAGTGAAGAATAGAATAAAAACAGTGAACACAGTGAACACAGGATCATTTAAGTGAAAAACACAGTGAAGAACACAGTGAAGAATAGATTACAGATGTTTGGCACATCTGCTTACCTGTCGGAAGATACGCGCGGAACGGTGCGAACAAAATAGCATGTGAAGAACAATATATATGTGTGAAGAACACATTGAAGAACACAGGGAGCAGCACAGAGACATTGGGGAGCGGCACGGAGACATTGGGGAGCGGCACGGAGACATTGGGGAGCGGCAGGGAGACATGTGGCAGCGGCGCCACGGAGACGTGTGGCAGCGGCGGCACGGGGACATGGGGCAGCGGCGGCACAGAGACATGTGGCAGCGGCGGCACGGGGACATGGGGCAGCGGAGTCACGGTGACATGGGGCAGCTGAGTCTCCTCCCCGCGCCCGATGTCTCCCCTGTGCGTCCCGATGTCTCCCCCGTGCTGCCTGATGTCTCCCCGCTGCCCGATGTCTCCCCCGTGCTGCCGATGTCTCTCCGTGCTGCTTGATGTCTCCCTGCTGCTTGATGTCTCCCCGTGCTGCTGATGTCTCCCTGCTGCGTTCCGCGCGTATCTTCCGACAAGTAAGCAGATGGGCAGAACATCTGTATCTATTCTTCACTGTGTTGCTCTCACTGTGTTTTCACGTAAATGATCATGTGTTAACTGTGTTCACTGTTTTTATTCTATTCTCATGTTCTCACTGTGTTTTTTTAATTAAATGCTCGATCGCGAGAGGAGAAATACTCGTCCGAGCAACGAGCCGTTTCGAGTACCTTAATACTCGAACGAGCATCAAGCTCGGACGAGTATACTCGCTCATCTCTAGTTATTAACTAATATTAGTAATAAAAGTTAAGTTTTATCTCATGGCTTGCTGTAGCTAGTATGTATCTAGATAATTAAATTGTATTTAAGCCTGAGCTACTGTTATTTTAAGTACTCTCCTTAGCCTTTTGTGCAGTTGAATTGCCTATCATTACCACTCATTTTTCAGCCTTCTAGCCCTTACTACCCCCTTTACAGCATTTTTGAGTGAATTAGAGTTCAAGTTTGAAATGTTTGAACCGAAAACTCGTCCAACTGCTATTGATAAACAAAAGAAAATATACAACATCAAGATGAGGAACACAAATTCTGGACTATATAATATTTCCAAACATGTATGGAGGTCTTATAATCTCTATCAGGGCTCCCTCGGCAGTTGGAAATGTATAAAAATATCTACATTCTTTGACCATATGTCCTCCAATTTACACCTGTCAATGATGATCGGTACTGAAAATCCAATAGCATTACTGAAGATAGTTGAGTACAAGACCGCTATTTCATTAATCTTATAGATATGATAGAGCACAAAAGAACAAACATCAGTTAAAATTGGTAACAAATACTGAGTCCCAGCGTTGATAAAAACCTATAATCTATCCTCTAAATAATGTAATAATCAAACACACCTTAAAAGTCATAGTCCATTACTCTAAAATCAGGAGTAGAAGCTTCTCATCCTGGGGGTTTGTATTGACTAAGCCATGTAAAGTTACTTGACCAAGAATATTTAAGCACTTTAGAGCCTTGACAACAATCCATCGATACCTGTATCATGCTTCTGTTTTTTTCCAGCCTTTCGATATAGGCGAATGTATATCTGAAAAACACTCTCAGCTCTTCTGAAGTGGGGGGGGGCTTCTTGTTGTGACTCAGCTATGGGCAGGGATGCCAATAGCACTCAGGGCATTCACTGAACATGTACACACAGCTCAGCCAATCAGATACAGAATCAGTGCAAAGCAGGGGAACTCTGCATCATACATAATCTACCACAACACAAAGAAAAGATATATTAAAATATGTCCACCAACACTATAAAACACCTACCTAGAGTAAAAGAACCACTCTCTAAAAGACTGTATTTTTATTCAATCACTGATTTTTTTTTTGCCACTATAATCTATGGTAGCTGCCTCCTATCTACAGACCCTATCACTTTCTTGTGCAAAGAGATCTGCTCAAAGAGGGTGCACTATTTATACATTGCGCTGTGGTGCAGGAACTGACAAGCCATTAGACTGATAGGGAGCTGAGCTAAGTCTTTATGTCTTAAAAAGTCTTTAAAAACTTTTGCGTAGCTCTGCACTAAGCCAAAATAGACATGTACTTTGTGCATTTAAACTTTCACTCATACACATTTCACTGTAGTAAACTTTCAAACACAAACACGCTTCGCTACATACCATTCCTGGAATGTAATTGGAGACCTGAAGCATGTGCTCAGTCACATACTTATATATCACTCTAGGGTGCATGTGCTAGTAACCCTTCCAACACATTCCCCCACCTTATCTCCTCAATCTAGCTACGGATTCCATGGCAATCAACCAAAGACAGCCAGAGGAATGAGGTAACTGCTAGCTGCTAGCCGCTAACTGACAAATGACATAGATAAATGTCTATTTTGGCTTAGTGCAGAGTTAAGCAAAAGTTTTTATACTTTCGTTGACCTTTAATGACCACCCTATCAGTTTTTACGATATTAAGGGTAAAAGTTTGCGGGACACGGGTCCTGCACAGTGCCTGTGTCGGGCTGTGACATTACAGCCCAGACCTGGCAATAACACCTGGATCAGAAAAACTCTGATCCTGGGTGTTAACTCCTTACATGCCACGTCAAGCATGACTACGGCGTGTAATTTGTCCCCTGTGGATTAGACCCCTCACCCGGTGGCTTACCGGGGGATCCAATCCATTCTGCATCACCCGTGGGTCCAGCGAGTGCCCTGAGGCTGCTGGCTCCTCTTCACGCCGGGTTCCACCTTATGGCAGGGCCTGGCTTTAAGTAACTGGACATGCGCACAATGTATTGCATTAACGGTTTGAACAAGCGTGATGAATGTTGTTCAAGCCGACGTGTGGAAAAGTAAAAGAATGTAAAAAAAACATTAAAAATCTTTTTAGAATAACAATTAAATAAATAAAATTATCACACCAGTTAAATATAAATGCAAAGAAATGTATATAAAACACAAAAAGCATACAAAATTTGGTATCACCGTAACCGCATTATCTGTACAATAAATCTAAATCATATTGAAACCACTCGTTAATGAGTAAAACAAACACAAAAACGTCTCGTAATAACTATTTTTCAAATACCATCACAAAATGTTCTAAAAAGTGATTAAAAAGTTGTGCGTTATAATATGATATTACTTAAAAAAACAAGTCTTTTTGCGCGAAAAAATAAAAATAAGCCCTCACCGATCTGTCAACAAAAAATAGTTAGAAGTTATCCCTGAATAGTTGACGATAGTAAAAAACATGCGATTTTCTCCCAATATTGGTTTTGCATCAGTAAAATTAAAAAACTATAAATGAGGTATCGCCACATCGTAGTAGAACCAGCGAATAAAGATAAAATATTCTTTTATGTTTAGAGGGAGTGTGTTGGGGGGGGGAATTCTAAAAACAAAAAAAAATTAAGATTTTGTTTGTGTCCCCCTTGAAATAGTTATAAAATCTCATGAATAAGCATAGACCCCAAACTGAATTATCTAACAAGTTTATCTTAACCCGCGAAAAATAACATTGTGACACTACAAGTCTGCTGTGATGGGCTGGGGTTTCTTCTATACCCGGAGTTGCCCATACAGCAGTACCCCACATAGGGTGTGTGCTACACACAGGAGAAATTGGGCATCAAACTAAGCAGAGCATTTCAAATATTTCATTCATTATACTGTCAGTTTTGGCATACAATTAATGAATTTCCCCACAAATTTAAAAGTTTTAAATCGCAGGTCCATATTGTTTTAAACGATGTAAACACTTAAGCGGTTAATAGACTTAATAGAAGTTGTTTTGCATACGTTGAGGGATGTATTTCTAAAGTGTAAATTATGGGTTTATACTCGAAGTCACTTGAAGCTGAGTTGCCCTCTAAATGTAAGCTTTGGTGAATTTTCATGAAAATGAGAAACACATCGCACCTAAAGTTCTGCGCCTTATAACATCACTAAAAAAAATGAGAGCGACTCATAAAACTTATCCCAACAAAAGCAGAAATTCCGGAAATGTTAGTTATCTAGCTTTTTTGGTAGTTTCTTACTTCCTGCTGGAAAGCAAAAACATTTCAAACTTTTGCCAATTTTTTATTTTTCACTTTAAAATGGAGTTTACTGTATATACGCGGGTATAAGCCGAGTTTTCAGCACAAAAATATGTGCTGAAAAAACCTCACCTCTTGTACATGAGTCAATTAAAAAAATAAACACTATATCACCCTCCTCGGCGCCCCAATGCTCGTAGTGGCCCCGATCCTCGTCACTGACCCGAGGAGCTCCTCTTCAATCTTCTCTCTGCCTGCTCCATTAGCTGGCAGAGACGCTTTCTTGATATTGGCCAGCTGGCGCAACACGATGACATCATCAGCAGCGGCGACACACCGTTACTATGGGGGCTGGCTGGATGTTATACTAGTGGGGCTGGCTGTATTCTACTGTGGGCTGTGCGGCTGATATGTAATGGGGGTGGCGGTATACTATGGGGCTGGCTGGCTGTATACTACGGAGGCAGGCTGGCTGTATACTAATGGGCTGGCTGGATTACACCGGGGGGCTGTCTGGCCGGCCGGTTCTACCACAGAGTGGGCCCTGGGCAAAGCCAAAAGTGGGGCCCCAATAAATAACATATTTTATGACAAGTCACAGTCAGTAAGAGGCTCTTAGTATGGTAAAAACATCTGTATATGGAGAATTTTATAGGACTGATATAATAGGAAGATTGAAGGCAGCGCAGTGGCTTAGTGGTTAGCACTACAGCCTGCAGCGCTGGTCAAACACATTGCAAAGGTTTTTATGTTCTCTCTGGTTTTGTGAGGTTTCCTCTGGGTCCTCCAGTTCCTCCCACACTCAAAAAAATTACTGGTAGGTGATTAGATTGTGAGCCCCATGGGGACCGGGACTGATTGGCAGCTCTGTGCAGCGCTCCGTAATCTGTTGCGATGTGAAATAAAGGAATTTAATTATAATTATATGATAGAAGATAAATAGAAAGATGATAGAGATTTATAGATGCAGAACAGCTATAAATAGATGATAATATGACATGGATATGGATAGAAGATAAATACAGTAGAAGAGAAATACTGGTAGAAGATTGATTAATAAATAGAAAAACAAGATATATAATGATCGAGATTATAGGAGATACATAACTACACATAGATGATAGATATATAGACAGGAGATAGAGATAAACATCTTCACCCGGGAGTTCAACCAACGGTATATAACCCTTCACTACCCGTCATTTTTGGATATTTGTCGTGTTATTGACCAGAGCAATTTTTACAATTTTGGACTTTAAATACAAATCAAAATTACAGCAAAAAGAATGAAAGAACCTCAGAAAACCACAGATTTTGTGAAGCAGACACTTGCCCCATTTTCAACATTGCATTAAAAGTTTTACATAGCCGCCTTCATGCAATTTTGATTCAAACTGAAACATTTTATAAAAAAAATAAAATTGACTTGATGGCAAAAAATGTGCCTCCAAACAGAAATATTTACCTTCACATCTCTAAATTATAGATGGACATATGAGTTCAAAAATATTCATATGATACGTTCACATGAACAAATCCTCATATCTCACTAAAACTGTAATAACTAGATACTATCTGCTTTTCAGCTAGAAGATTTAAGACAGTCACACACTGCAAAATATAGCAATAAAACAGTAATAAAGTAAAGGCGCCATAAACCTATTTAATTTGAAAGCAGACACACCAGTGATGCATTTGCAATTAACAAATTTCCTCCAACTATGTACAAATCCGAATACTTATATAAGAAAACAACTTTCCTAAAACAGTAAGATGTGAGGAGATCAACATACCCCATATGTGTATTCACCAAAATATGCAGCAAAGGGAACATAAATCCACAGGGACACCAAACAATTTTGCAAAGAATTGCACTGAGGCGTCACACAGATCTATCATTGATGATCCCTTACATAATGGTAACCCAATAAATAACTATATATCCATAAACCAAGTTCTAATGAGATAACAAAATCAATTTCAGTTTGCCGCCAATGTATTAGTCCACAATAAGAGACTCTCACGCGCTTCATAGTCAAAAATTTAGTGAGAACATCAATAACATAGGTGTAAATAATGGAGGATGGTTGGAAATAAAACTTATTCAAGAACAGTGTGGGGTGTTTTTGCGTTACATATAAGTTATGGACGTGTGCTGTGGTTCGTTATTAATATGTAGCGAAGAAGATCGATATTCATCTATCAGTCAATTTTCGCAAAAAATAAAACCTATCATGAAATAAAAGGCATAAGAGAGAAAATGTGTTCTTATAAAGTTCTGCAGAGAGAAGGGTTTTTAAAAATATAACATTAGTTATAGTATTCCTTATCATAATGTAGTGACATATAAATTGACTATTTTCCATTATCTGTGAGCTACAGCAGCTCCTAGGTGCAGCAAATTCTCCTGCAAGCCTGATGGCAAAGAAATCTGGAGGGGGCTTATAATTTACTGACTCAATTGTATATGAATGATGCTGATTCATGTAATACCCTTTTAATTTTCCACTAAATGAGTAACAATGTTCACGAGAAATCTATCTCAAAATCACCTGGATAGTGAAAGCATTCTGAAGTTATAACCAATTATCGTGGGCCAGGCTTAGGCGTGATGCTAGAGCGGAACAGAGGAGGAGGCCCGGGAGAGCACGTCTGGCGCGCCCACCGTGCATTCCCGTTGCGTATAGGGAGCTGGTCTCAGAGACTGCAGGGACACAGAGTGCAGGGGCCTGTGTGCAACCAGGCCCTTAACTACACGGTGCCATAAAGGTCCTCTGCAGTCTGCTATGGCTGTATTTGATAAGACCTGTTATGGGCTGGTCTGGCTATATACTACTGGGTGTGGTGTATAATACAGTAAGTTTGCTGTATAATACTTGGGGGCTGTCACCAATGCAGTCCCAACTTCGGCTTACACTAGTTTCCCGTTTTGGGGGTAAAATTAGGTGCCTCGGCTTATACTCGGTAGGCTTATATCGAGTACATACGCGGTAATTAGCCCACTATTTAATTTAGAAGAATATGTGTTATCATTGGAGGTTTGTTTAATAAAATTTGATAATATACTCAATGGTGACAATTGTTTTCTAACGACTTCCATTACATTGCCATTCGGAAAACTCGAGATAACATACAATTTTTAGAATAATTTTGAAACGTTGTGATGCTTCTAAATAATATAAACATACCTTGCGAATACAATCTGGACCACCAGTGCCCCTACTAGAATAAATTATATATGTTGTCTAACTAAATGAATAAATGTTATATCTACAGCTCCCTTTATTTTACTATAATCATACTCTGCCCACTACCTTAGAATAACGACAATATACAGGAATATATATACTGGGTATATATTGTGAATACAGAATTAATTCCAATATCCACAACTAAACCCTTTTAAACAATGCCCTCCAGATTATCAATATTATGTACCTATACCTAAAACTTTATCTATAAAGTGCCCCACTTCTAAATATATTTTATATAGAGTAAGGCACCAATACATTATATATACACTCCCACAATTCTATGGGATCCCCCTAATTAAAACACTGACTTACAGATGACCCCTAGTTACCAACGGCCCGCGATGTTAGTATTTACTGTACTTGACCCTAGGCCACAATCAACGTTATAAAGTGTTTGCATTAGCTTTATTGTTAATCCTGGTTCTGATACAACCCCAACATTTTTAAAATCCAATTTCACAAGACGAAAAAAAAAAATTGTCGGAGTTAAAATGATAAAATAATCAGTTCCGACTTACATACAATTCACCTTAAGAACAAACTAAAGAACCTATCTTGTATGTACCCAGGGTCTACCTGTACTTATTCATGTTCAGCACGACTGAAATTATATCTACACTCTCTGCTACTTTACATAGAAGGTGAATTAATATGTATGGAATGATATAATTCATGAGATATACCCTGTAATTTAATCCTATGTAATTAAAAAGTGTTGTCCCTATAGAACGTTTACCAGGGTAATAACGAGATCCTATCGGTCTCCCATATTAAGACTTCCCCAGTACACTTGGTCAGGGAATACCATATTAGGAGAGTGGAGACTTACCAAGTTAATGTTTGTTTTGACTTACTTTTAAAGTTTATTACTTATTAGTGCAACCCTTTAAGGCGGGTTACTTATAATATATGTCTGAGGGGGGTGTTTGTGATCCCTAAAAATATGTACATTACCCCACTCCTATCAATGGATCCCTATGAATAAATCTAAAAATATCCCCTCTGCATTAATCTATATAAACATGTAAATACTACTTCTTCCCCCGTCAGTACACAGGCTTGCACCACTTGTCTTCTACGGAAGCTTAAATTGGCAGTAATGGAGGCACTTCTACCAGGTTTGCACGCTCATAGAATTGGATCCAACTTGGATCTACTTTTTATGGCATGCATTGCGATGCATAATTGTCTTGAATTATTTTAATTTACTATAATAGCACATGCTCCTCTTTAGGTTTTTTATTTCTTTTTCAAATCATCATTACAACTACTGATATCCCTACAGAGCCTAATGTGTGTTAAAATGATTTGTGTTGTGATATCCCATTGTTTCTACACAAAGCTGCCGCAATGTCATCAACAACAACAGCGGTGCTCAGGGTAATAGATATTCCAGGTGAACACAGGCTGTTTCCATCACACAAACACGGTAAAGCTCAACTCCCATGAAATGATCCTTATGGAAATTGTGCTCTTCAGGAAAGAAAACCTACTACAATAAACCGGCTCTACATCATTCTCGTTACCTTGCATTACAAACAAAAATGTGTCTACAAGAAAACTACTTATGATCCTATGAACAACTCCTTCAAAAGGGTTTTTATCCTAGGGCTGCGTTTGACATCTTCAGTTTTTCATATGCAGTTTTTTGATGTCCAAATAGGAGTGGAATGAAATAATAAGTAACATCTCTCAATGATATGTTTTCTTCTCCTCCACCCTTGTGATCCACCCTCTTTTGGCTTCAAAACTAAGATCTGAAAAAACTGAATGTGGGGATGCCCTTAAGGGCTGAAAGTGGTTTTTCAACCGTTTAAAATTAAAATAACTTAAACCCCTACGTTGCTGCAGTGAAAACACGAGTTTTTCCCCAGTTGGTGCTGTTAAGTGTTGGGATCGAAAACAAAACATCTGAAAGGGTGGCGGTACATATCTCCGTACTTAAACAGAATAGTAACACACACCGTGTAACAGTTAATTATCCAAATGAGGCTGATCGTTACAGTTCAGAGTATTGCTCTGCATATATCTGTGTGCTCACACTAGAGCCGTAGCCTGGCCCAAAGCACATAGGCCGTGATGAAGGAGGTCCTGAGCTGCCTCACTTGCTAATTGGGCAGGAAGAAGACTGCCCTATCTTTTTGCGTGAGGCTGCACGGCTTCATTCATTCAATTGATTGACCTAACTTTAGTTCAGCTGCCAAGTGTCCACCTGGCAAGCACCAGCAATGCCCCTTTGCGAGGGGCATAAACCCTCCTGATTGGGTGTCACAGCCCATCAAGCAACAATGCCAGGGTTTCAAGGAGCTGCGGCAATGGGAGAAGGAGTCCGGGTCTGCTCCTCTCTAGTGCCCGTTTAAAATGCACCTCTATGGTGGCCGATTACTTGCTGATCTTTTGAGCGGCTGGCCTAGAGCCCCCATATATGGAGGTTTTCATGGAGCCTAAGAACATAAAGTAGTCAGAGGAGAAGGCAAACACAAGCCTTGCTGGAACCTTGCACAGATAGAACCCTTTGCATGACAAGCCTCTGCTTTCTTACACCCTACAGTGCCAACACTTGCTGGGACGAATAACTCAAATGTTTTACAGTCCAAAGGTCCACCCATGTCGAACTTCTCTCAGATGGTTTCTTGCGTACCTCTGTTTGAGCTTGTGCACTCCCATGGTGCGCTGCTTGACATCTCGTTTCCCCCCCAGAGCTTTATTGCCTGCTCTGCGGAAGTTTGGTGAGTGGCATCTTGTTTCGATTGGAAGTGTGGTGTCACAATTGGTTGAGTGCTGCTGGGTGCTTCCAGGAACGCCACATATACTCCTTGGTTAACTCAGGTAAGTTATACTGTTGTTTTGCCAGTCTGTTATTACTTACTACCCTATCGGAGGAAAACATGATTGGAACAATATAAAAGGCATAATCCGTGACCGCTTTGCTACATTGAGGCGATAGACAAGGCAGACGATCACCTCCCCAAAGATCAGCATGGAAGATGAATGCTGCACTTGTTAATTGACAATGGTCCCTGGATGTTGCAAAGTCTGGCTCTGAGGAGATAGTGCTCCCTGTGCTGTCTTTCCTACCATTGTGGGCGCCCAAACATATGGGGTCCATGGTTGAAGGGACAAAAGGGACATCTAGATGTTGGACATGAAGCTTAGAGCCAGATGGTATCTTTACCCCGGAATTACCCAATTGAGCATGCAATTGTCACAAACTGGATGACCTGGAGCAGATCTGGCATCACACGTTCTACAATGATTAGAGGTTCCCGGAAGAGCACCCTGTTCCTATTAATTGAAACCACCCACTTAACTACCGCAAGGCAACAGGGGAAAAATGTCTCAGCTCATGTTGTATGAGCTTTTCACACCCTGCATGTGCCCATTCAGGCTGTACCTGTCTTTGTACGCTCAGTGTGTACTATTGGTATTGTGTGATGGACTCTGTGATGGTGTTACCACACATGCCAATCTATGAATCTATGAAGGCATGCACTGCCGGCCTCATGCCATCCTACAAAACGTCTTGACTTGGCTGGATGTGACCGCCAGACTCTCCTGAGTTCTTACTGAGAGATGATTATAGCTTTACGACACTGCATAACGAGAACTGGGTGCCGTGATCTTAAGAGAAGCAGAAATGGCTACGGCTCTTACTTCCACTTCTCCTGAGAACAGCTACAAACTACCTGATGGACCGTCATAACAAGTGGTAATAAAGTTCAGTGTCCGAACCCTCTTCCAGCCTTCCTTCCTTGTTATAAGTCTTGTGGGATCCATTAAACAACATACAACCCCCATTATGAATGTTATTGTGGAATTAATATGATCTCTATGCCAATACTGTCCTGTCTGACTGGGGTACCCAATGTATCCAGGAATTGCAGCAGAATGCATACGAAATCACTGCCCTTGCTCCAAGCCCATGAAAACATTAAGATTTATTGACCCCCGGAACGCAGTACTTCTGTCTGGCTGGATGATCCTATATTGGCCCTTTGTCAAATTCCACAATGTGGATCAGCCAAGACAGTATATGAGTCTGTCCCCTCAATAGTCAATCGTAAATGCTTCAAATGAACGGATCCTTGTATGAGTGTACCATGCACAAAACATCACACTGGCAAACTGGAAATGGAATGAAAATAGATGAAACTTCTACTGTCAGTAAATCTAAAGAACTACTGACAATAGGTAATGCTCAAACCCTTTCCCCACCGCCCAATGTAATGCCTTGTTCTGAAACCAAAAAAATAGAATTCTGGATGCTGCCCAAAAGTTGGGCTCCTCAAGATGGGGTTGTCTTGCTTTTTATGTGCAGCTACAGACCAACGTTTGTTCTGCCTGTTACCTGTAACTCCTTAAGCTCCTGATGGGTTTGTTTTTAGAGATGAGCGAAACATACTCGTCCGAGCTTTGAATGCCGTTCAGGCAGTAGCGTACTCGAAACTGCTGTTCTCGACTAACTTACTTCGCCGCCGCAGAGAAATGGGCAAGCTCCCGCCTTTTGCTTTTTGGGCGGCCAGAAACAGAGCAATCACAAGCCCTGAGACTCTGCACTCCACCCAGCCTGACGTGGTACCCTTACCGTCGATACAGTGGTTGGCCAGTCAGGTGCCCTGGGATAACTAGCCGCTGCCCCGGGGGCTGCTCTGATCGTCTGTTTCCTGGATCCGCTAGGAGACTAGCTGCTGCTGTTCGGGGAAATCGTTATGTGTGTCTATTGAATTAGTGTTAGGCAGGAGTGATTCAACAAGAACCAACACCCTCTAGGGCTCAATAACGTAGACATTTTTTTTTTTGTGCTTTGGCCTGGCTTGCTGGCACTAGTATGCAAGCTAGTACCTCCATATGTAGGATTTGCAGGGGGACTTTCTACGATGTTTTAGGCTCTAGTGACCACACATATCCACCTCAAACACCAAAGTGGGAAAATTTATTAGGGGTTTGATTGCAATAGGCACATCTGCCAGTTTCTTTTATTTTCGTTTATTTTTTCATAACTCACGTCATCTCATCAGTGTTGCTTTCATACTTCGAAAAATCCAAAGGCAATCCAAAGGCTTACTTACTCTACAATAGCTTATATATATTTTATTCTGTTGATCGCTGGTGGCTGTCCTTGCGCAGTGCATTACTTACTAGCCAATTGTGATGAATTTGGGATTGGAGACTTGCGACCGCTGGTTTAGCGCTAGTGACGACATCTCCATCCCTGCAAAGACCGAAGTGGAAAATTTATAGGGTTGATTTCAATGGGGCACAGTCTGCCATTCTTTTATTTTTACGTTATTTTCATAACTCAGCGTCATCTCAGTCATGTGCTTTCAGACGTTGGCTGAAAATAGCCAAAGGATAATCCAAACGGACTTCCTTCACCTCAATAGCGTTATTATATTTTATTTCTGGTTGATCTGCGGGTGCGCGTCCGTGCTGCAGTGCATAACTTGCCAATTGTTGAGGATTTGGAGGAGACTTGGCGACCGCTGTGTTTTAGCGCTGTCGTGACGCACATATCCATCGCCAGACCCGAGTGGGAAAATTTATTAGGGTTGGATTATCATCAATTAGGCACGTCTGCCTGCCATTTCCTTTTTATTTACTTATTTTTTATAACTCAGCGCAATCTCCTACCTTGTGCTTTCATACTTGTGCTAGAAAATAGCCAAAGGAGAATCCAAAGCTTACGTACGCCTCACATCTCGTTATATATATTTTATTCTGGTTGATCTGCTGGTGGCTGTCCTTTGCTGCAGTGGCATATACTCGCAATTGGTAGGAATTGGAGTGAGACATGCGACCTGCTGTTGTTTAGCTCTTAGTGACGCACATATCCATCCGCAAAGACCGGAAGTGGGATAATTTATTAGGGTTGGAATTTCATTAGGCACAGTCTTCTGCATTTCCTTTTTTATTTTACGTTTATTTTTTTCATACTCATGAGTCATCCATCATGTGTGCTTTCATACTTGGCTAGAAAATAGCCAGAGGATAATCCAAACGCTACTTACGCGACAATCTCGTTATATATATTTTATTTCTGGTTGATTCGCTGCTGGTGGCTGTCCTGCTGCAGTGCATATACTACCATGTGAGGAATTTGGAGTTGAGACTTGCACCGCTGTGTTATACGCTTAGTGAGCCATATCCACGTCTCAAGACGAAGTGGGATCATTTATAGGGGTTGGATTTCATTAGGCAACAGTCGTGCATTCCCTTTTATTTAACTTTTATTTTTCATACCAGCGTCATCTTCATCTGGCATAGCAGTGGTGGCTTCATACTTGCTAGAAATAGCCATAGCAATAGGATAGCATTTGTTTGGTTTAAAGAAGCTAAAACACAAAAAAAACTAAAAAAACAAACACAAAAAACACAAAAAAAAGGTTAAAAAAAATTAAGTTATTACCTTTCATTTTCAAATGTTTTAAACCCGATGGCTAGGGGTAGAGGACGAGGACAGGGCGGTACAATGGGCGTCCATCTACTGCAGGGGTCATAGCCGTGTCCGGGGGGGGGGGTGAGACACCACCCGCTAGAGGAGGGGTGAGCAGGGGCGACAAAAGCCGCTAGAGACAGTAGACACCCCTACTTCGGATTTCATCATGCATCTCCATTGATCATCAAGTTCAGCTATACTGGTGTCAGCACTAATCCAGATACGATCTCTGCGGCTGAACAGCACACAAACGTAGACGAGAGCTGTTGAGGCCAGAACTTGGCGAACAGGTTGATTTCTGGGATTGCTACAATGCTGAGAGCAATTTGTCCCCATCAGTCTTCCACGCGGTCCCCCATGTCACGAAATCGGCACTCCTCCAGCTCCCTGCCTCAGCCTCCTCCCCCCCAGTCGGCCCCCTCCCAGAAAATTTTGCATGTGAACCGGCATACGCTGGGGAACTGTTTTCTGTGACCCCTTCCCAAGTCACAACCACTTGTTCCGGTTGCTGCTGATCAATTTCCGATGCCCATGTTTTCCACCAGTCGCAGTCTGTGGGTGATGATGATCCTTCTTGACGTAGGAGAAGTGGTGTAAAGGGGTCCTACGATAGGAGACACGGTTGTCAGACAGTGGGGAAAGTGTTGTCAGGGCATGATCCGAGGGGGAGCAGACTGAGGGATCGGAGGATTATGATGTGACAGACCCAACTGGTTTTGAGAGGCCGGGTGAACACAGTGCTTCTGAGACGGAGAGAGTCCTCGACCAGGAACAGGTTGAAGAGGGCAGTTGGTGGGGCCAGACGGAGAGCAGGCCCAGGGCTGTGCATCACGCCAAATGTGTCCACTATTGAAGCTCCCGTGTCGAGGCTCCTACGGCGGGGCTAGATTTTCAAAGTCCTGGGGTTCTTTAGGGAAACACCGGATGACCGACGTGATGTTGTGTGCCACATTTGGCCAAACCAGGATCAGCAGGGTGCCACCACTACTATCTTAACTACCACGCAGTATGCGCAGGCATATTAATGCTAAACACCCCACCAGTGGCAAACACGCGTTCACCTCCGCCGTGCACACCACACGGCTCCTCCTGTCCAGCTTGATAGTCCAGCCCCCTGCCCAGACCTGCCACAAAACCCCATCGTCGCCGCCCCGATCCTCACAGCAATCCAC
This sequence comes from Engystomops pustulosus, assembly GCA_019512145.1. NCBI lineage: Eukaryota > Metazoa > Chordata > Amphibia > Anura > Leptodactylidae > Engystomops > Engystomops pustulosus. The sequence goes on along the minus strand of CM033643.1, from coordinate 58,399,544 downwards.
CAGTCTTTCAGCTCTCCAACCCGACGCGGGAGCGGATAACGGCAAATATATGCCAACCCTACCCGCAACGCCCAGCCCTTAATGTGCACATCTCCAGATTGCTAAGCCTGGAGATTTCTGCCCTAGCAGCTGTAGATCGAGGCCTTTCGCAGCTCATGCGGCGGCCGCCCCTCGTAATTCGTTCCCACCCTCCTTTCCCGATTGCCGTCCCAGCCTGCACCAGCACGTGTCAACAACATAATCCTGCCCTGACCACCGCCGTTTCTGACAGGTCACCTGACCACGGACACTGGACGAGTGCTGCCGGTCAGGGTCCACTATATTCGCTGCACTGCACTTTGGGTTAACTTGTGGAGGCTGTGACCAGTCTGACCCCTTCGGCTGGTCATATACTGCCGACGCCGAGATTGCGGGCCCTACCTGCGTCCAGTGTTTCAGGCCTATATGCCTCCTCCTCTCCCCCCTCCTCCACCTCCTCTCCGAACGACCAGCTGTGGGGCATGGCGCCCATCAGTCGGTACTTCTAGGCCAGCACAGTGCAGTCGCTAAGCGACAGCAGGCGTGCTGAAACTCCTGAGCCTATGCGATAAAAGGCACACACCCAAGAACTATTACAGGCATCACGGCGCAGACTGATCTGTGTCTGGCACCGCGAACCTGAAGCCATGCATGGTTGTTGTGACATCGGCCCGTACCTGGTGAGGCTCTGGCACTCGGCATACTGACACATTTCCATGCCTGGCCCATGTGTAATCTGATAGTCAAGCGTTCCTCAAACATCCCCCAATCTGTCGATTTTGCCACAGAAGGTTGCGCGCATCTGTGCGCCTTGCGCAGTCCAGCACAGAATTCTGCCACTCTCTGGCAGCGCAGCTCCGCCTCCAACTGCCCGCTCACCGACTGTGTGCGAGTGCCACGAGGTGGAATTCAACACTGACCATGTTTATCCATAGTTTTACACACGCCGAGCCATTGAGACTGCCAGATTCACTTCCACCAGACTGTAGTCCGTCAGTCACTTCTCAATCTACCATGAGGTGGACTGGATGTCTGATATCGGTCAGGTGCTGGATACCTTTTGAGGAGGCACACAGATGGTTCAGTGCGATGCCGCCATCATCGGCTCACCATCCGCTGCTTGTGCCTGTTGAAAACATCTCTGGTCAGCAGAAGTCGAATGCTTTGCGCTCTCTCACAAGAGACTGGGGACCATAAGATTCCTTGTTGATAGCCAAAGCACTTAGGTCTGTTTCTCAGCGCATATCGGAGGAGTGTAGAGATGAGGAGGAAGAGGAGGAGGAAGTGTTGGAGAGACACATAGAGGGGACCATTGTTTGAGTCCCTTCCCGGTTGAGCGATGTATGTCAGAATAAGAGAGTTGGAGGAGTTGGAGGGAGGAAATGGACATCAGGCCCAGTGAGGGAGTAATTCGTACGCGTTGGTACTCGGCGCATATGGCAATTTCTGCAGGCTGCCTATCCCGTGCCCTCGCGTTCAAAGAATTTATTCTCAGCACCGATGTACTGGTGTTCACTCTCTGGACCCACGTACAAGCACAATCTTTCACCTCATCCGGGGAGGAAAGGATGTGAGAATGCATAATACCAGCAAGGCCCTGGATGCACAAATCTGAAACATATTTCTCCTTCTGAACAGCGCTAGCTGCAGAGTGCGTAGTTCTGCGGACCAGTATCGAGGGAGAGTAGGCGAGCAGGCAGCTTGTCCAGGCACTGGCAAGGGTAGCTTAACAGGCTTTTGCCGCTTTATGTCACCCCAGCAAGACACTGTCCACCTGTCCCCAGTCTCGGCAGAGTATGCGATCTTTACAGAAGATGTTGAGGGAGTACGTAGCTGCCATACCATCGTCCTAAATGAATCACACAGCTTCCCACATCTACGGTTTTTCAACACTGGACATGTGGCACGAAATTGCGCTGTACGCCTTGGATTCTTCCTGCCCTGCCGCTAGCGTCTTGTCGAGGCGGGTTTTTCAGTGCAGCTGTTTGCATCATCAACCGATAGCGTACCCGCCTGTCGACTGTACAGCGCTGACAGGCTGACGCTTAGTCAAGATGAATAAAGCCTGATTTCTCCTAATTTTCCAATCTCCACCAGGTGCAAGGAAGCTCAACTGAATAATTTATTCCACTCCTCCGCCGCCTCATTTTCCCCTCTCCTCCGCTTGTACAGTAACAGAGGAACTGGCTATTTTTTTACAGGGCCCCTGGCACTAGCATAGTTACTTTTCATTTATTTTTAGGAGGGCCACGACCCGTCCTCTGTTTTTAACATTTTGGGAGGGCCACATACAGGCACTCAATCTATTCCTTTTTCTGAGGGCCACCTACCTGCTCCTCTGTTTGAAAACTTTTTTGACTGCCACAATACAGGCCGCAATCTATTCCATTTTATGGAGGCCACCTACCTGCTCCTCTGGTTGAAACTTTTTTGGACTGCCCATACAGCACTCAATCTATTCCCTTTTTAGGAGGGCCACCTACCTGCTCCTCTGGTTTGAAACTTTTTTGGGACTGCCACAGACAGGCACTCAAGCTATTCCATTTTATGGAGGCCACCTACCTTCTCCTCTGGTTTGAAACTTTTTTTGGACTGCCACACAGGCACTCAATCTATTCCATTTTTTATGGAGGGCCACTACCTGCTCCTCTGTTGAAAACTTTTTGGACTGCCACATACGGCACTCAATCTATTCCATTTTATGGGGGCCACCTACCTTCTCCTCTGTTGAAAACTTTGTTGGACTGCCACATACAGGCACTATCCAAATTGATTGTCTCCATAGCAGCCTCCCACGTGTCTCCATGCTACCAAATATCAAAAGTCGTCCATAAGACTGCTCCATACATCGTACCTTTATCAAACTCGGTGTGTCAGGCCGAAATTTGGGTTGTTTTCATGGATTCCACATCAAAGTTGTTAACTTTTCGTCTCACCCTGCTGTGTTTCTCCACAAAATACACTGGCAAACTTTACCATTTACGGATATTAGTCAGCGTCTTGCGCATCTGTGTTTGACATTCCCTCACCCGCCATATCCTAACTTATAAGAACGCTACTCACTGAATCTTATACAAAAGGTTTCTTAGAAGTGCTGTTGGGAGTACCTAAGACAGGCGTGGATGCGAAAGCTCGCCTGGCAGCGGAGCGCCAGCGCCATGCCAAGAACCAACTAACATAGTTTTAACTGCAGCACTTAAGCTCTAGGACTAGTTTCACGTTGCCTCATACATGGCCGCTCTTGATCAAAGTGCTGTTCCGGCAAATTTTGGGTTGTTTTCATGGCTTCCACAACAAACTGTTTACTTTTCACCACCCTGCGTGTAATCCTCAAATATACTGCAAACTTTTACCATTTACGGATATTATTTCAGCGCTTCTGCGCATCTGTGTTTCATTCCCCTCACCCGCCAGATTCCCAACTTATAAAACGCACTACACGTAAGTTCTGGTGCAGGCTGGGAGCGAGTCTGACCCTTGGGCTGTGTCATATACTGCCGCGCAGAGGATTGCGGGCTACCTCGGTCCAGGTTTCAGGCCTACGATCCCCCTCCTCCTCCCACCCCCCTCCCCTCCTCCTCCTCCCTCCTATTACCATCCGTGCATGCCCCATCCTTCGGTAGCTCTAGCACAGCAGCAGTGCCGTCGCTAAGCTACAGCAGGCGGTGCGCAAACTGCTGAGCCTAGGTGATAAAAGGCCCCCGCCCAAGAGCATTACAGGCATTCCGCATCAAACTTGTTTTAACTTGTCGCCACCGGTGCTGTGTATGCCCAAAATATACTGGAAAACTTTTTTCATTTACGGATATTATTTCAGCGCTTCTTGCGCAGATGTTTGTACAGTTCCCCTCACCCGCCATATCCCAAACTTATAAGACGCTACTACCTTGATCTTCTGACAAAAGGGGTTCTGTAGAAGTTTGCTGGTTTGGAGGATAGCCTAGAGACATGGCTTGGATTGGCAAAACAGTCGTCTGGCAGCGGAGCGCCAGCTCCATGCCACGATCCAACAAACATAGACATTTAACTGCAGCACCTTGTAAGTCTACTACAGTTCACTGCCTCCATACATGGTCCCCTTATCAAACGAGCTGTGTCAGGCATAATTTTGGTTGTTTTCATGGCTTCCATGGTAACTTTGTGTCGCCACAGTCTGCTGTGTAATCCACAAAATATACTGGCCAACTGTTATCATGTACCGATATTATTTGATCGCTTCTTGCTCACCTCCTTTGGTTCCTCTCTGCCACCCATTGGTTTGAAGCCGGAGTCCATTTAGGGTATGTTGCCATGCCACTCCTAAGCCTGCCGGCTGCTGCCGCTGCCTCTGCATCCGTCCCCTATAGTGTCAGGGGTCAATTATTGGATGTTTTAGTGCTATTCAGCCTGCATTCGGTCACTCTGTCATGGCCATTCTGGTGCCCATAATTTTGCATAAGGTGCGATTAGCCCTCAGGGCATCCCTGCATGCTGCCCTCTGCTGGTCCTGTCCATTTCCCGTTGGTGTTTCCATCCTTTTTCTGAGGTCCCAGGTGTTTGGCCAAGCTTCCTTGTGGCAGAGTCCTTGGTCCCCCTTGAAAATGCTCTAGTCTCCCAGTGACCTTCAATGGGCTCGTTACTCTAACGACACCTCGATCATCGGACTCAAGTTTCGTCTCGAATAACAAAAGTAGAACTTTAGAGTAATAATTATTAGACCCCGAGCATTCAGTGCTCGCTCATCTCTAGTTAAACCTAGGGGGTAAAATCTGCAGAACCATCCCGTGTCATGACACTTTACTGATCAGAAGAGTTGGCAAGAACAGTCTCGCTGCCTTACATAAGACCTCCTTCTATTTTGATGTAGACGCCTTCTTTCCTCCAGAATGTGAGAATGCTCTTTAATTTACAGGTGAAGAGGGTCGCCTGCTCCACTGGTGAAGAGACCTGTCACCAGCACCATCAGCTTACTGGACGAAACAGCATGGAGCAACAGAGTCTGCAGAAGTAAGTGACTTGTGTTTAGTCCTTTGGAGTTGGGCGGAGTGGTGTGTCATGGGGAAGAGGAGATGTGCCTTTTTCACTGGGGGAGCTTGGATGTTTTCACGATTTGGAGCATTGATTTTTAAGTGGGGGGGGGTTTGTGTTGTCATGGGGAAGGTTCTGTGTTTCATGTGGTGATTATAGGAATGTGTTACCTAAATGGGATTTTCTGGGATTAAATTTCTTCTTTATATATGGTATGAGTGTTTTTTGGTGCACGTGATTGCTGCCTGTCACTGCTGGTTTCACTGTTTGTCTATGAGAGACTGGCATGATGTTGTACTGAAAAAAAAAAAAAAAAAAAATTTTTTTTTTTTTGCATGCACCTACTGCCAGCCATCTTCCGTTTGAAATCCATAATAAATACCCCCCAAGCTCCTCTCAAGAAGCCATTTTGCACAGTAGTTCGTTAGCTGAAAAGAACTACTGTGCTGGAAGCGCTTATCTGATTTTGAGGTTTTACCAAATTTACTCTTGAGTACATCGATAATGATACTTGTATAGTAAAAGGGTTTTCGCACTAGTAAACAAAATGTACAAATCCAAGTGCTCAAAAACCCTTTTATATGTAATTGTAATATATCATTGTACCGACGTAGAGTACCATAGGCCCCTCCACACTTACGTGCAGTCACGTCGGAGTCTGATCAGAGTGCGATCAGTTTGGTCAGTGAAACTGACGTTTTGCATCAGATTGCAATCAGTTTTCATCATAGTTTGTTCAGTGTCTCAGTGTTTCACGTGCCGTTTTCAATGCAATTTCGATGCAATTCAATGCTTTTTCACGCGCAGCTAAACCGTGAATGGACCAGGACTGAGCTCTATCTTTCATGCACTATATGCGGAAAACGCATTGCACTGCATTGCACTGCAAGTATCCGATAGTGCATGCTTTTTGATGCTCTCCATAGACTTGTATGGTGCGTTTTTCCACATGCGTGATTGCAAAGTAAGCTTCGAGATTTAACGCGCGTAAAAAAAAAAGCGTTTGTGCGCGTGAAAATAAATGCAAGTCTGAAAAAGCCCATTGATTACAACTGGTCAGAGTGCATGCAAGTTCTGCGCGTCAAAAGCACGCGCAAAAAACGTACTGAAAACGCAAGTGTGAAAAGGGGCCTAGGTCTAGTATATTATCTAATTTCTAACTATAATAAATCGGTGCCCCCATACTAAATCGAACCCCTCCATTATCATTACAAAATTGAGAGCGCAACATATATACATAACACGCACTGGCCACTTTATTAGGTCACCTGTCCCAACTGCTCGTTAACTCTTAAGTTCTATCAGCCACTCACATTGTGGGCAACATCAGTGCATTTGGGCCTGTGACTGGTCAAGACAATCTCCTCAGTTGCAAACCGAGGCATCAGTCAGGGAAGAAAGTGATTTGATGCCTTTGAACGTGGCAGGTTGTTGGGTGCCAGAAGGGCTGGTCTGAGTATTTCAAAGCTGGGTGATCTACTGGGATTTTCACGCACAAACTGTCGGAAGATACGCGCGGAACGGCAGCAGGGAGACATCAAGCAGCAGGGAGACATCAAGCAGCACGGGGAGACATCGGGCAGCGGGGAGACATCAGGCAGCACGGGGGAGACATCGGGCAGCACGGGGAGACATCGGGCAGCACGGGGGAGACATCGGGCAGCACGGGGGAGACATCGGGCAGCGCGGGGAGACATCGGGCAGCATGGGGGAGACACATCTGTTTACATTCCCCTCACCCGCCATATCCCAAACTTATAAGAACGCTACTACACTTGATCTTATACAAAAGGTTCTTAGAAGTGCTGTTTGGGGAGTAGCCTAGAGACAGGGGCTTGGATTGGCGAAAGCTCGCCTGGCAGCGGAGCGCCAGCTCCATCCCAAGATCCAACTAACATAGTTTTAACTGCAGCACCTTTAATCTACTACTAGTTCACTGCCGCCATACATGGTCCCCTTATCAAACGAGCTGTGTCAGGCAGAATTTTCAGGTGTTTCACCAGATACATAGTGGAACTCGGCGCGCCTGTCGCCGCCATGCTGGAGACCTGCAGTTGCAATCATAGAAGCGCAATATGGATGCCCCATACTGTCGCTCTTAATCATGGAAGTCCTCTCCATGGCTGCCTCCAAATGTCGTCCCCTTATCAAACGAGCTGTGTCAGGCTCATTTTTCGGGTGTTTCACCAGATACGTTATGGAACTTGGTCACTATGTCGCCACCATGCTGTGTTATCGACTAAATATACCGTCAACCTTTTGTTCACAGAGGAAATAATTTCAGCGCTTCTTGCTCACCTCCTTTGGTTCCTCTCTGCCACCCATTGGT